>VTFQ01000014.1:17338052-17565552 GCA_036281575.1 Ancherythroculter nigrocauda | reverse complement strand
ATTGTCATTACTGAATGTGGTGGCTGTTTACAGAGTGATGTATCAAAGCATATTAAATGCAAAGTTGACTAGAAGGAAGAAATTGGGTAGGCAAAGGTGCACAAGCAACAGGGATGACCAGAAGCTTGAGAATACTGTCAAGTAAAGCCAATTCAAACACTTGGGAGAGCTTCACAATGAGTCAAATGAAGCCAGAGTCAGTGCATCAAGAGTCACCACACTCAGACATCTTCAGGAAAAGGACTACCAAGCCACTTCTGAAACAGAAACAACATCAGAAGCATCTTACCTGGGCTAAGGAGAAAAAGAACTGTACAGTGAACAGTGGTCGAAAGTCCTCTTTTCAGATAAAAGTAAATTTTGCATTTCATGTTGAAATCATGGTCCCAGAGTCTGAAGGAAGACTGGAGAGGCACAGAATCCAAGCTGCTTGAAGTCTAGTGGGAAGTTTCTGAAGTTAGTAATGATTTGGGGGGCTGTGACATCTGCTGGTGTTGGTCCATTGTGTTTTATCAAGTGCAAAGTCAATGCAGCCATCTTCCAGGAGATTTTGGAGCACTTTATGCTTCCATCTGCTGACAAGCTTTATGGAGATGCTGATTTCCTTTTCCAGCAGGACTTTAGCACCTGCCCACAGTGCAAAAACCACTTCCAAGTGGTTTGCTGACCATGATATTACTGTGCTTTATTGGCCAGCCAACATGCCTGACCCCTGAATCTATGGATATTTTCAAGAGAACGATGAGAAACAGTCGATCCAACAATATACAGATGATCTGAAGGCTCAATAGTGCCTCAGCAGTGCCACAGGCTGATCACTTCCATGCCATACTTCACTGATGCTGTAATTTGTGCTAGGAGCAAGTCATTTGCTGTAATATGTGCTGCCGACCAAGTATTGAGTGTACAAATGAACATACTTTAAAGAACTTGAACTTTTCTGTTTTGAAAATCCATTTTTTGATTGATCTTAGGAAATATTCTAATATTTTGAGATACTGGATTTTGGACTTTCATGAGCTGTACGCTCTAATCATCAAATTTAAAAAAAAAAAAAAAAAAAAAAACTTTTGAAAAGTTTTACTTTACATGTAGGGAATCTAGAATATATGAAAGTTTCATTTTTAAAAATAATTTACAATAAAAAAAAATGAACCTTTTCACAATATTCTAATTATATATGTGCGTGTGTGTGTGTGTGTGTGTGTGTGTGTGTATATATATATATATATATATATATATATATATATATATATATATATATATATATATAATATATATATATATATATATATAATATATATATATATATAATATATATATATATAATATATATATGAAGACTTCAGATGCAAAAGCCTCTAAGTGCCATCTGAAATTTTCTTCTAAAATGAGCATTTTTATCAAGCTTGTATGTTTATGTTCAGTTATTTCACTTTAATGGCAATGAAAAGGTCCTATTAATTGCCACTAAAGTGAAATTACTGAACCTAAAAATACGAGCTTGATAAAAATGCTCATTTTAGAAGAAAATTTCAGACGGCACTTAGAGGCTTTTGCATCTGAAGTCTTCATATATATATATATATATATATATATATATATATATATATATATATATATATATATATATATATATATATATATATATATATATATATATATATATATATATATATATATATATATATATATATATATATATATAATTACAGTTTGGGAACCCCTTGCAGAAAATGTTAATAATTTTAACAAAATAAGAGAAATCATACAAAATGTATGTTATTTTTTATTTAGTACTGTCCTGAGTCAGAAAATATGTTTATATATAGTCCACAAGACAAAAAAATAGCTGAATTTATTAAAATGACCCTGTTCAAAAGTTTGGGAACCATTTGTTCTTAATACTGTGTGTGGTTACCTGGATGATCTACGACTGCTTTTTTGTTTTGTGATGGTTGTTCATGAGTCCCTTGTTTGTCCTGAGCAGTTAAATTGAGCTCTGTTCTTCAGAAAAATCCTTTGGGTTCACCAGATTCGTCAGATTTCCACCTTCTTTTGCATATTTGAACTCTTTCCAGCAGTGACTGTATGATTTTGAGATCCATCTTTTCACACTTAAGACAACTGAGGGACTCAAACACATCTATTAAAAAGGTTCAAACATTCACTGATGCTCCAGAAAGAAACACGATGCATTAAGAGCCGGGGGGTGAAAAGATGTCCAATTTTTTCTTATTTTGTTAAAAAATATATATATATATACTTTTTCATTTAGTACTGCCCTTCAGAAGCAACATAAGACACTTAAATGTTTGCCAGAAGACAAATTAAGTACAATTTACCTTGATTTTCAAATTCAAAAAGTTTTCACCCAATAATTTTCATTAATGATCATATCTTTGGATAGAAGTGTCATAGAAACATGAGGGTGGGCTCATTTGACTCGGGGAAGCAAACGGCCAATCACAAATCACCTTCAACACTTCATAGCCACATCCTAGCAACCATTTAGAGAACCCTAGCAACCCAAAGCATAGGGGGATATCTTCAAATCTGAATATCATAGAGGCATGGGGGCTGGTTTATATCATTCATACTGGCAAGCAGCCTATGGAGTATCATCATAGGCAGCTGCCAAGCCACTCCCTAGCAACCAAACAGAGTACCCTAGCAACCGTTTTGCAAGACCTATATCTCTGCATCAGAACATCGTAGAGACATGGGGGTTGGTTTATATTGGTAAGCAGCCTTTCGAGTATCATCATTGGTAGCTACCAAGCCACTCCCTAGCAACCAAACAGAGTACCCTAGCAACCGTATGGCAAGACTTATCTCTGCATCAGAACATCGTAGAGACATGGGGGTTGGTTTATATTGGCAAGCAGCCTTTGGAGTATCATCATTGATAGCTGCCAAGCCACTCCCTAGCAACCAAACAGTACCCTAGCAACCGTTTAGCAAGACCTATATCTCTGCATCAGAGTATCGTAGGGACATGGCGGTTGGCTCTTTTGACTCATGCTAGCAAACTGGACTTCCAACATGCTACACATGCTAGCAGTAAATAACTACATGATAATATTGATTAGCTAAGTGCTAATGTGGGCTGAGAACATGCTAAGAACTCTATAGAAACTCCATAGTAACTATCTGTGACAACTACCAACCACCTAGTAACACCATAGCAACCACCCAGGTTACCATAGCAACCACCTAGCAAACGTCCAGAAAACCCTAGCAACCACCTAGCAACACCGCAGTGACCACCCCAATTACCTTAGCAACTGTCTAGCAACCACCCAGGACACCCTAGCAACCGCCTAGCAACACCTTAGCAACCATCCCAAGTACCTTAGCAACTGCCTAGCAACACCCTAGCAACCACCCAGGTTACCATAGCAACCGCCTAGCAACCACCAAGAACACCCTAGCAACTGCCTAGCAACATCCTAGCAACCACCCAGGTTACCATATCAACCGCCCAGAACACCTAAGCAACCACCCCAAGTACCTTAGCAACTGCCTAGCAACTGCCTAGCAACCACCCAGGTTACCATAGCAACCGCCTAGCAACTACCCAGAACACCTAAGCAACTGCCTAGAAACACCCTAGCGACCGAGTGTTGAATTTTGCCACTGCAAGCACCATTCACATTTTCTTCAGGAAATTTACATTCTAGTTATTATTATTCTTCCGCCGTAAAACTGATCATGCGGACCAAATCGTAAGGCCTAGAGGCTTGAAACTTGGCCAGATCGTAGGTCTCAATTTGGGGAGAACCTGACACGGTATTACCCCGATTGGCCAATAGGGGCGCTACATCGATCAACAACGTGAAACTGCTCTTAACTCCTAGACCGTTTGTCATAGACTCAAGTGTCTTATATCATTGGAAAGCTGAGTCCATGACAAACCAAGCGTATATCCAAATTCAGTTCCGGTATGCAAATTTTTCCGCCATTTTGAATTTTCTGAAAAATCTACTTTTTCGAACTCCTCATAGGTCATTTGTCCGATTCACTCGAAACTTGATATACATCATCTAGAGACCTTCCTGGCAAAATGTTATTAAAAGAATTTCGATCTGTGATTCGCTTTCCTGACAAGACGCCAAACCGTTTGAAGTGGGCAGGGCCACTTTCACTTAAATGGTTATAACTCTTGAATGAAAAGGGATACTTTCACCAAACTTGTCAAAATCATGTACGAGTTCATTCTGTGGTCATACAAAAAAAAAGTAGAGTATTACCACTTGGTGGTGCTATAATACGAAAAAAACATAAAAACTGCTTTAACTACTCAACTGTTTGTCCAATTGACTTGAACATTGGCATGCACTGCCTTTGTCCGAGTTGCCTTGATGAGGTATGTTGACGTTCGTGTATCTCGAAAAACATGACTGCCATCGGCCTATAAATTTTGAGCACCTCTTAGACCAGCCTAACGGAGGCCGATCAGGACAAAACTCGGAGGGCCTGTCTGACTCGTGGCCCTAGAGGTCTGTGCGAAGTTTTAAAGAAAATGGCCACTGGGTGGTGCAATTGTGTTGTAGACCCTATATATAACGCAACGTATGACACATTCACACAATATTCATATAATATGTTGAATCTCCTCATTCTGAACAACTTTGCTTCAAGAACCACTGCTGCCAATCAAATTGTTCATTAAACATTTGCGATTATTTGAAAAATGTACTTTTTCGAACTCCTCATAGGCCATTTGTGCAATCTGTTCAAAACTTGACATGCATCATCTAGAAACACTCATGGCAAAAAGTTATTAAAAGAATTTCGATTGTTGATTCAAGTTCGCAACTGAACGCCAAAACGTTTGAAGTAGCACTTGCCTTTTACTAAAATAGTTATATCTCTTGATTGCAACGAGATATTTTCATCAAACATGGTACACGTGTGTACAAGCTCAGTCCGAGGTCACAGTAAAAAAAATTGTAGCGTTTGGCCACTTGGTGGCACTGTAATAGTAAAAAAAAAAACATGAAAACCACTACATCTACACAACAGTTTGTCTGATTGACTTGAAAATTGGCATGCACTGTCCTTGCCAAGTTGCCGTGATGGAAAAGCGATTGCCCACTTGGTGGCGCCATAACAGGAAAAAAACATGAAAATGGCTAATAACTACGAAATCGTTAATCCGATTGACTTGAAAATTGGCATGCAGTGTCTTGGCTGAAGGTGCCATGAATGTCTATGAGGACCTTTGTGTCTCTCAAAAAACATGGCTGCCATTGGCCTAAGAATTTGAAAACCTGTATGACCAGGTTAACTGAGGCCGATTTAAAAACAAAACAAAACAAAACAAATTGTGTGAAGTGTGAAAGAAATCAGCCACTGGGTGGCACTACGTATCACACATAATCGATATTCATAGCATATGTTGAATCTCCTCATTCTCTATAAGTTTGCCTTAAGGTCCTAGGTATTTCACTAAACCTCTAATCCACTGCAGTACAATTCTCTAGATTTTTTAGGTCAATAATTATCAAAACTGTTGAACTTTATCATTTGGATAGCCATAACAGGGTCATTCAGAAATGTATCTCCATCCAAAAGCCTATAAATCTTAAATGCTTTCGTGTCGGCCTAAAACCTAACACCATAAATGGCATAAAGGTCTTAAAAGCTTGAACCCCGATAAATGCTACTTGCAGCTTTAATTGTGAATGTATTTGGACTTTCCAGCACTTCAGTTGTTATTTTGAATATGGTGACAAAAACATTATTTATTCATTCTTCAGATTGTCCCCGTTTGTAAAACCGAAAGTTTCAAGATGTAGGAAATCCAACATTTGATGGAAAACAAACACTTTTATTTTAAAATAAAAAAATGAAAATGAAAAATTCCACTATAACCAGTAGATGGCAGCAGATGAGCACTTATTGGCTCATATTAGCCATTTCCACTCTCCAACTAGTTTTGCTTTTGAATTTATTATTAGGCTAGACATTATAAAATCACCAGGTTTAAAAATCAAAGTTCAGCACTTAAATGTGCACAATAAATCTTTAAATTACAATGTGTCTACTACGCTTTTTTTTTTTTTAATGCTTTGATGCAATGTAATCAACTGGTCTCTGTTGTTCCGCTTCCATCGTAACTATGCTGATTCTCCTACTGGAGATGGGTTCGCGTTCAGCGAGGGAACTAATTTCCCTTCGTTTCAATTGTAGCCGAAAGATGCTGTGGCTGCTTCCATAACCTGCCTATAAACAATCAGTGCACAGTTCTGAGAACATATTTCAAAATCCAAAAAGTAACTATATTCAGTGTCTTTAGGAATGTCATTAATTATGTAAGGCATCTGTTGGAAATCTCAGAAGCAAAGACCAGGAGACTTGGATGTATCTTCAGCAGGATTCTTTATTGAGAACACGTGCTGTCGGTAGCTGCAGTCATCAAGTCTCACTAAGGCAGTGTACTTGGTAGTTCATATACATTCAAGGGGGAGGGCTACATAGAGTAGAGGTGTGGACAATCTAAACAAAGCATGCAAATGCAGTGCAGGAATCAGCCCATTCCCTACATTTCCCAGCCATGATCTAATCAGCATAAATGTCATTCAAATGCATAGGTGCTAATCCAATCAGTCTGACAATATCGCCGATACCTTTACATTATCATAGAGACAAAGGCACCGCTGTACCTTGAGCTTGTCATGCCAACTGGTCAGGAAGACAAAAGGTTAATGTCACACACCCCTGAGCTGCCTGCCTTGATCTCCTTAGAATGTCATTATCTTTACCTTAACATGCTAAATACAATATACTTCACCTTAGTAATTCATGTGAGGTGATGTCAGTATGTAGGATCAACAGATCTTAAACAGATTATTAAATTTGTAATCCCACACATCAAACGTTTCCATCTGAAAAGATGGATGCAACACTCCTTTAGTTGACTGACATTGCATCCCTGTAGTTTGCTTTGCATTAAATAAAATAATTTACAGCAATGATTTTATAGATGAAATAAAATGTACACAAACCTGTATTTCATTGAAAAAATGCACCAAGTCGGCGGGGCGGCACTGAGATGAACGTGATTACTGCACCTGATCTGCCTTCCGTTTCCATTATACCCCTTCCATTTCCACTATACACTCTCACACACATACATTCTTCTCTTACATACACATATTTTCTTTCTTTTTACATATGCGTATTATTTATAATAAAGGTGCCCTAGAACCCTTTTTCACAAGATGTTGGAAGATTATTTCCAAATAATCTTAAGTCTAAGGTGTCCCCTGAATGTGTCTGTGAAGTCTCAGCTCAAAATACCCCATAGATTTTTTATTATTCAATTTTTTAACTGCCTATTTTGGGGCATAATTAGAAATGCGCCGATTCAGTGCATGTCCTCTTTAAATGCTCGCTCTCCCGCCCCCAAGATCGCAACTCTATAATACATTGCATAAACAAAGTTCACACAGCTAATATAACCCTCAAAATGGATCCTTACAAAGTGTTCGTCATGCAGCATATCAGATCATGTAAGTATAGTATTTATTTAGATGTTTACATTTTATTCTGAATGAGTATGAAATGAGTATGAATGAGTACAAATGATAGTATGCTCCGTGGCTAATGGGGTTAAAGCTAACATTACACACTGTTGGAGAGATTTATAAAGAATGAAGTTGTGTTTATGAATTATACAGACTGCAGGTGGTTAATAATGAAAATAAGGACATGGCTTTGGTCTCTGTGAATACAGTAAGAAACAATGGTAACTTTAACCACATTTAACAGTATATTAGCAACATGCTAATGAAACATTTAGAAAGACAATTTACAAATCACTAAAAATATCATGATATCATGGATCATGTCAGTTATTGTTGCTCCATCTGCCATTTTTCGCTATTGTCCTTGCTTGCTTATCTGCATAAAGTCTGTTGATTCGGCTGTGCACAGCTCCAGACGTTAATACTGGCTTGTCTAATGCCTTGAACATGGGCTGGTATATGCAAAAGTTCGGTCACATTCGGTGTTATGTTGAGATTCGCCTGTTCTTCAGAGGTCTTTTGCAAAAATCAAATTTACATAAGGAGGAAACAATGGTGTTTGAGACTCACTGGATGTCATTTCCATGTACAGAACTCTAATTATTTAACTATGCCGAGATAAATTCTATTTTCAATTCTAGGGCACCTATAAAAGAATGAAAGGAGAATGTGTGTGAGAGAGTAGAATATATATGTATGTGAAAGGAGAATGTATGTGTGTGAGAGTAGAAATATATGTATGTGAAATGAGTATGTGTGTGAAAGTAAAAATATACGTATGTGAAAGGAGAATGTAAGTGTGTGAGAGAGTAGAAATATATGTATGTGAAAGTAAAATGTGTGTGTGAGTGAGAGTAAAAATATATGTATATGAAAGGAGAATGCAAGTGTGTGTGTGCCAGAATGAATTTTGGCTTGATTGACTCTTCATATGTCTTGGTTTCACCATTCTATTCTTTTGAGATTAGCTACATAATATTGTTGTGGGTTTAATAAATTTTTTTTTTTTTAAAAATGCACTATATTTCCAAAAGTATTAGGACACCACTCAAAATCATTGAATTCAGGTGTTCCAATCACTTCCATGGCCACTGGTGTATAAAATCAAGCATCTAGACATGCAGACTGCTTCTACAAACATTTTGTGTAAGACTGGGTCACTCTAAGGAGCTCAGTGAATTCAAGCGTGGTACCGTGATAGGTTGCCACCTGTCCATTTGTGAAATTTCCTCACTACTAAATATTCCACGGTCAATTGTGTAGGAAACTTTTTCCTCGTCGAAGCAGAGACCAGGAGACGTTGGGATATCTTTCAAGCAGAAGTTACTCATAATCTAATCAGCATAACTGTGTCATTCAAATGCATAGGTGCTAATCCAATCCATCTGACAGTATCGCCCATACCTTTACATTATCATAGAGACAAAGGCACCGCTGTATCTTGAGCTTGTCCTGCCAAATGGTCAGAAAGTGCATGAAGACAAAAGGTTAATGTTACAGACACCTGGGCTGCCTGCCTTGATCTCCTTAACCCTCTGGAGTCTGAGGCTGATTTGGGGCTTGGAGAAGTTTTGACATGCCCTGACATTTGTGCTTTTTTCAGTTGTTCATAAACATATAAATGACAAAAGTGTCATTACACTGTATTCAGCACAAACTAGGCTACAATAATATGTGAGGAACATGTATGTACATGTTTGTATTTTTGAAGGAATAATGTTTATGCGTGGTTATTGAAAAAACAAAAAACTTAAGTCACTGAAATAAGGCCAAAAAAAGTATATTAAATCTGTGTTCACAAGACTTTTGGGTATTGGAGGTTGTAGACTAGAGTTTTTGCTTCAGAATTATGTAAAAATTATGCTGCCTACTCCTTCATATAAAACAATATATTGATTTAGTTTTTGTAAGACACTTTTTGTCAAGAAACACAGTATGCGTGGAGGCGTGAATCTGCATGAGTAATGGGCCATTTACACCTGAGAAGACAAAAGAATCACATAATAATGACCTGAAATGACTTGCATATTAATGAGGCATTTCAGTCAGGTAGGCTGTGAAAAAAACCCTCTGTAATAATGTCTCAGCTCATCATAAACAGCAATACTGTGAAATATTATTACAATTTAAAATAATGGTATTCTATTACATTCTTTAAAATATAATGTATTTCTGTGATGCAAAGTGTCTGAACAATTATGTTACCTCTATGGCATTTCATATAGGCTTTTAGCTTAAAAGCATGCACATTTGGAGAAATATTGATGGATTCTTATATATTTATGTCAGTTTTCTATACTGAGAAGTAATATTTATTGTCATCACTATGAGTGCTGGATACTGTGTTTTCAATTCATACTTGCAGCCGAAGGGCGCTCTCTGTGCACATTTAGTCCACAAATTATTCTAAAGAAGAAGAGGACATTTCAGGAATGGTCTTTTCAATTCATACTTGCAGCCGGAGGGCGCTCTCTGTACACCTTTAGGCCACAAATTCATATAAAGAAGAAAAGGAACTAGGAACTAACGGCATGTCTTCTAGAGATCGCTAACCATGGCTTTAACATCCAAATAAACACTTTTCAAGACAATAAATACACGATTGAGACGATGAATGCATGTATTGCCTCTGAATTTGCATCTGAATAGCGCTGGCTCCGTGGGCGTGGCCGCATTAGCGGGTAATGAGCTGAATCACAGACTTCTGACATGGCTCTCTTTTCATACAGATTACATAAACACAGAATGTTTGTTTTCGATTTGACTTGCACGATTTAAAACCTGACATTTCAACGTTTCTTTAGACGTAAGTGTCATTTTTTTTTGTCATTAGTATTCATAAGTTACAGTTCATTTTCTGAGAACTATCAGATTGGACTTCAGAGGGAGAGGAGAGATCATGCATCATGTTAGTTTTCTTTATTTTACAAAAAGCACAACATTGTGTTTTTACTCTGAGTGTACACAAATAAAAGAAGACATTCTATAGTTTCAATTGATATATTACTTATGTCTCTATGACAAGAAATGACGGAGTATTTTAAGTCTGTTTTGCTGCAATGTGAAAAAAATCCTGCAAAACGCGCCGGTGCGTTTTCAGACCTCAGGGAGTTAAATTGTCATTATCTTTACCTCAAAATGTTAAATACAATATACTTCACCTTAGTATTTCATGTTAGGTTATGTCAGGATGTAGGATCAGCAGATCTTAAACAGATTATTAAATTTGTAATCCCACAGTCCCCCCTTTGAGGGTTCTAATAACTCTCACATAATATAAATTTAAACCTTCTTAAATCCCTTCTTTAACATATGTTTAACATAAGTCCCATCTTCCAGTCATGCAACTTGTAACAGCTACAGGCACATACATCTTATTCTGTGTCTTGTCCAACATTTACATAAGTGTTGTTCTTTAACTTGAGTATACTGTTGACACATATACAACGCAGGGTGGTAACATGTTGTATAAACTACATGATGACACAGAAAACCATGAAGCTTAAGCGTGGAAGTCCTAAAAGTCCATGGCGCCTGAATAGCTGGGGAGTCTGTTCCCTGTAGAGTCCATTTCCATGTTTGTCCCAAGATGATTCTTTGTCGTTGTGCAACTCCGAGTTGCTCAGATGACTCTGTCATCATGAAGGTTGTTCATGGATATCTGAGGTGATGCTTTACACCAGGTGCTGCTTATGAGACATCATGGCATATACACATACCTGCAACACAAGAAAACAAAGAAAAAGCAGACCAGCAGTATTCATGCATAGACTTTAGTACGTTAGACCTCTGATCGTATAGTTTTTTTGTCTAACTCTGATCATCATAAACTTCTAGTGATTGTATAGTGGTTTTGTTCTTCTTTGTCTTAACCTAGTCTTAATCAGTTTGACACCTATAGACTAGTAAGGTGGGGATAAAGTACTGAGATGGGGAAACCTATGAGGAAGTCTTCACCACAGGGTTGGTCCCCGAGGCCTGATGCACTTCGGTTCTTCCCTGGGCTCCTCACTGGTCTGTGTGTCCTATTCTCTCCCTGTAGTTAATTTGCAAACTTTACTGTGCTACATCTCCATCTTCCACTGAAACATCAGTCATAGCAGACATCATAACCCATAGAGGATGGATAAGTGAATGGTGTGTGCTGTAGCATAACATTTAAGACTGTGAGTGTACTTAACCAGTGTCCCTCAAGATGTGGAAGTGATAGTCAACTTTCTTTTGTTCAGAATGAGTCTTTCAGCTTTGTAATTTTCTTGTAAATTACTGGGGAAATTAAGTACTCACAGCCCAAATGGTTAGCATGTCAGCAAGCTGTTGCTCCAAGAGTTTGGAGAAGAGGGGAGGGGCAGTTTCAGTGTAGCAAGTAGACTGAGTAGGAGCTGAGTAAAGCTGTTCTTTTCTTTTAATGTCTTTTTGTTTTTCCTACACTCTTTCATCCAGGGTCTAGGTTTACCACAGTAATGACAACTGCCTTCTCTCTTAGGACATTTACATTTTTGTCGATTCTCTGTGTTGACATTTAAAGGATTCTGCTGAAATCTTTACTCTTGTCTTGACATTGGAGTCTCTTTCCCAAATAGCTAACCTAGGTTCCATTGGACCATGTGAGGTCTAAGAAAGTTACATTTCTGTATTCTGATGAAAGCCCATCAAACCACATGCGGACCAGTGGTCCATTATCCTCTAACTCCTTCTCTGGAGTGTCAACTATTCCACTGTATGCTGCAGCTGACTGACAAAATCTTTCAGTGTACTCCCTTACAGTTTCATCCTTCTTCTGTACACAACTAGTGATCTTTGACCAGTCTACCTTTGGTCCAACAAGGTTCTGTAACACTCTCAGAACTCCTTCTCTCAATTCGCCTTTGCTGGAATGCTGAAAATCAGAATTATTTACAGCACTTTCAAAATGATTGAATTCTGACTCTTTCAGGATTTGTGACATTAGCTGTGTGACTTCAGCTAGGGAAATATCATAGAGCTTCATTTTTCTGAACAACTCTATCCTAAACTCTGAAAAATTTATCTGCACTGATGGCAAACTCTCAGCAAGTCTTTCTATGTCTTCAGGACCTAGAGCGGTACTGACTGCTTGTAACTGCAGTATGGGGGTTACAGATGTAACTGTGTCAACCCCTTTTGCCCTACTCTGAGCCTTTTGTCTTGCTCCACACACTTCAACTGCATTTACATCTTTATCCATGAATCCAGTATTGCTATTGCCCTCTAAACTACAGAAAGACTGTAAGTCAGGATAGCCTTCATCTGACTCTTGGTCTTTTGAGTCACATTTGGTTGAGGCCCAACTTCTGAGTGAGATGAGACACTCGAGTGTGCAACTGTTTGTTCTGCTTTTCTAACTTAGCAATACGTTGGATTTGTTCTTGTGCAATGGATAGAGTAAATTCTCTGTGGCAGCAGATAATGCCCTTCATATTTTTCTTCCGAATACAAGCACCAAGTACCTTTTTGCATTCTTTAATAGACCAAACATTTTCTGGATGACTCCCAGATTTCTTTGTCAAATCCAATCTGACTGACTCAGTCACTATTGAGTCCATGTGCTTTCCTAACAATGATTTGAACTCACTATCTGTCCATAAAGGGGTAGCTAGTCCACCTTTCTCAGTTGTTGGAATTAGTCTAGCATTCTTTCTCAACATTTTGTAATGTCTTTCTGGCACAACAATACACTTCAACACTTCCCTGACAGAGCAGAGGTTAACCTAGTTAATACACATCGTAATGTATTCAACCTTCTCTGGCGAGCAGAATAGAACTGATTGCTAACACACTGTAACAGTTATAACCTTCCCTGAATTAACAGAGGATGAACCTTCTTCTCTAACAAAGTAGAGGATGGCTATTCTGTTAACAAACCACCTTCCCTGATTAAATAGAGCATAAACAATCTTCCCTTATAAAGCAGAGGATAAAACTTTCCTAACTTTACAGAGGATAAACCAATATTAGCATGCAGGGGCGGACTGGCCATCTGTGTGATCTGGAGAATCAGAACGGCCGGTACTCCAGGACGGCCGGCGGGCCGGCCCACCACCCGCCACGCACGCAGTCATCATCTGTTTTTTTTCCCCACTAATCTGTTTCACACTCCAGTACTGTAGGTGGCACCTTTAAGTTGGATGCCAGCTGCACTAGCCATGGCCGCCAAGTAAGCAGCAAAGACGTTAGATCAGTGGTCTCAAACTGCCGGCCCGCCCACCCCCTCTACCCGGCCCGCAACTAATCTCAAAAATAAAACATAATCCGGCCCGCTAAATTATTATTATTATTATTATTCTCTAGTTGCTACCTGTCTGATATGCAAAGAAAAAGTCGGCGTTCTAAGGGGTATTCACATATCGCGCCGCATTCTCCTTCTTTCCAATGCGCTTTCGCTCCAGTGGCGTCTGTCGTTGCTATGCAACCATGAGCCGCGCTCTCAATCGCTTCTATTATGAGCGCGCTTGCCTAAATTACGGTAAAAGCACTCGACTTTAAGTCACGAGCGCCGATTTAAACCACCGAAACGCGTCCGATGCAGCCATTAAACGTTACCGATGCTCAAACGGCATCTTGGACAAATGTGGCCCAGCTGTGTGAGCAGAAGCGCTGCAGGTGTCTGTCAAGAAACAGAAGAGTGTACAAATGCATTCAGGAATTGTATTTGTTCAGTGCAAGATTTTAATGTTATTTAAGCTAACATAAAGTAAGGGAAAATACTTCCACTAGATGTTAAAAACTAATAATGTATGTAACAATGAGAGATTTTTTTTTTTTTTTGGCAAAATAAAGTTGATATATATAGCTCCAGTTTTTTTGTTTATTTCTGACCCCTCCACGCCACAAGTGTTGCTGGTTTTGTTCCTAAATTACTGATTTTTTTATTCCATATATCTTGTTGGATGTGAGAAGTCGCACCAGACTAGTAGTATTATATTAGTAATAGTATTATGTAATTATATTACACTCTGTAACAATGAGAGAGAAACTGCTGTTTACATTTAGTATGGTAAATAAGATATTTATAGTATAGGTATAAAAATATTTTAGTAGGCCTAATGAAATTTGAAGTAAATGAGAAATTTTCTGAAATGTTGCGCTTTCTTGCGCTTGAAGGATAATATGGCCCTCCTATGAGGTGTCAATCACAGAAACGGCCCCCCGACAATTTGATTTTGAGACTATATGAGTATTCAAGTTAATCTAATATGCTTTTAACACAACATCTAGTCAACATCAGTGCTATGCTATAATTTGGATAGTATAGTATCATGAGCCACAATTAAAGTCTTGTGACACTCATGCCAGGCGTTATTGTTGTTGTTGTCGAGTTTCCGCACGCTGATTGCTTTGGGCCGGGCCTAGTCAAAGTCCAGGGCTGTTTTTTAGTCCCAGTCCGTCCCTGTTAGCATGTGATGCCAATCTTCCCTGCTTGAACAGAGGATACCAATATTAGCACGTAATGCTAATCTTCCCTGCCTGAACAGAGGATAAACTTCATCTCTAAAAGAACATTTTTAGAGGATAACTTGGTTAACCAAACCCTACAGCTGTCTGTCAACTCTTCTCTGACGGCGCAGAGGATAACAACTTTGTACTGGTCTTAATCGTTCTTTTGGATACAGTATCACTCGCCAACCCTTGGGTGTACAGGAAAATTCAGCCTGGACCTTCTTTTGGATCAGATCTTTGTTGTGCTTGAAGTTTTAATCTGGATTGAGGTGAGAAGCTCTATCCGGGTCACGGCACCAAAACTGTAGGAAACTTTTTCCTCGTCGAAGCAGAGACCTAGGAGATGTTGGGATATCTTTCAAGCAGAAGTTACTCTTTATTGAGAAACGTGCTGTGCATCGCTGTAGTCATCCAAGTCTAACTAAGGCATTGTACTTGGTAGTTCATATACATTCAAGGGGGAGGGATACATAGAGTAGAGGTGGAGACAATCTAAACAAACCATGCAAATGCAGTGCAGGAATCAGCCCATTCCCTACATTTCCCAGCCATGATCTAATCAGCATAACTGTGTCATTCAAATTCAAATGAGCTAATCTGATTGGCTAATCCAATCAGACAGTATCGTCCATACCTTTACATTATCATAGAGACAAAGGCACTGCTGTATCTTGAGCTTGTCCTGCCAAATGGTCAGGAAGTGCATGAAGACAAAAGGTTAATGTTATAGACACCTGGGCTGCCTACCTTGATCTCCTTAAATTGTCATTATCTTTACCTCAAAATGTTAAATACAATATACTTCACCTTAGTATTTCATGTGAGGTTATGTCAGGATGTAGGACCAGCAGATCTTAAACAGATTATTAAATTTGTAATCCCACAATTGTTAGAGGTATCATAACAAAGTGGAAGCAATTGGGAACAACAGCAACTCAGCCACGAAGTGGTAGGCTATGTAAAATCACAGCACAGTGCGCCGAAGTCTCCAACTTTCTGCAGTCAATAGCTACAGACCTCCAAACTTTGTGTGGCCTTCAGATTAGCTCAAGAACAGTGCGTAGAGAGCTTCATGGAATGGGTTTCCATGGCCGAGCAGCTGCATCCAAGCCTTACATCACCAAGTGCAATGCAAAGCGTCGGATGCAGTAGTGTAAAGCACGCCGCCACTGGACTCTAGAGCAGTGGAGACGTGTTCTCTGGAGTGACGAATCACACTTCTCTGTCTGGCAATCCGATGGGCGAGTCTGGGTTTGAGAGACTCGCCCGAGAAGAGAACGGTACTTGCCTGACTGCATTGTGCCAAGTGTAAAGTTTGGTGGAGGGGGGATTATGGTGTGGGGTTGTTTTTCAGGGGTTGGGCTTGGCCCCGGCCCCTTAGTTCCAGTGAAAGGAACTCTTAATGCTTCAGCATACCAAGACATTTTGGACAATTTCATGCTCCCAACTTTGTGGGAACAGTTTGGGGATGGCCCCT
The DNA here is from genome assembly GCA_036281575.1 of Ancherythroculter nigrocauda. Taxonomy (NCBI): domain Eukaryota; kingdom Metazoa; phylum Chordata; class Actinopteri; order Cypriniformes; family Xenocyprididae; genus Ancherythroculter; species Ancherythroculter nigrocauda. Next base: position 17,549,082 of record VTFQ01000014.1, on the reverse strand, counting down.
TCCTGTTCCAACATGACTGCGCACCGGTGCACAAAGCAAGGTCCATAGAGACATGGATGAGCGAGTTTGGCATGGAGGAACTTGACTGGCCTGCACAGAGTCCTGACCTCAGCCTGATAGAACACCTTTGGGATGAATTAGTGGAGACTACAAGCCAGGCCTTCTCGTCCAACATCAGTGCCTGACCTCACAAATGCGCTTCTAGAAGAATGGTCAAAAATTCCCATAAACATACTCCTTAACCTTGTGGAAAGCCTTCCCAGAAGAGTTGAAGCTGTTATAGCGGCAAAGGGTGGGCCAACTCCATATTAAACCCTACGGATTAAGAGTGGGATGTCATTAGGAAGTTCATGTGCACGTAAAGGCAGGCGTCCCACTTTTGGCAATATAGTGTATATAGCATGTATTAATCTCATGACATTACATCCTGCTTTCAAGTATATGTTATACTAATACTGACCGATTTTAAAATGATTAAATTAAGACATAATTAATTTCCAAGACCATTGTATACAACATAACTATATCAGTCTTTGCATTAATCTATAGTAGGCATGAGAAACTATGAAATTAGCATCAACAATACTACTACTAATGGGTTTGTAATACTGTGCATATTACAGACTTCTCATACAGAATAATGAATATTAATATATGAGCACAGAGAAAAATGACAAACTCAAAAGCACAATGGAGAAATGTGCAAGGATATTTAAAAGGGCTAATAATACTTTCATTACGTTTACGAGCATACAGTCTCATGATAAACGACATGTAGTTTAACACAAAAGAATAAAGACATAGTTTAATTTTTGTCCATTCTCTAAGTCTTTTGTCCATCAGAATTTTGTGTCATCGCATTCAAAAACACCACTGTGTTCAGTTTGCACATATATTTCATTTGAAGAAGACTTGATGAATGTGTTCGTACACCGTGCTGGTTCATGTTTGGTGAAGGAGAATGTGTGAAATACGTTTATAAAAACACAGATGCTTTATTCGGTATAATCTTTGATCCACGTGGTTAGTGTTGTTAAACTCATTGCTGAAACCGATCATATGCGCGCTCCGTGTGTATGAATAACAACTGTATTTTTCATGTGTTCGTATTCAAACTCCAGTTCTGACCGCATCGCGGGCAAAATGCAAACAACACTCGTGCTGCTGTGCTGAGAGAAACATACACACGGCTCACGTGTCCGAACGCAGAGGTGATGAACAGCACTTTTGTGACATTTGAATTCTCCTCTGTAATGCAATCTCATGCGAACATATTTTCCATTTGTGCTGGTGAACAACAGCAAAAAAACCACATGCAGGAAAACACATTTTTATGTTGTAGCACTGAGGAAACGAGCACCTACTATGACCCATGTCTCTGAATGACGACAGAGACAGAGGCAAGAGAAATGATACTTCCTCATGCATAATACCGCAATTATAATCTTATGCATACTGCAGCGCAGTGATTGGATTGAAAGAGCTTTTCGTCATGAATAAATGCAGAAATGGTTGACGTCAGCATATTCGACCAGCCCATACTGAAGCCCATCAGCACTCCGGATCTTGCCAGTAGTACACGATGACGTCAGATTTTGTGACGTTTCTCCGGCTTTGCTTTTCAAACCGGAATACAGAAATCACTCTGAAAAATGCAAAAATAACTAATTTCCACTTATAAATATAATTGAGTACCTTTATTGTTTTCAATGATGTGCAGCCTATACATATGTTCACAGCTCAAAAAATGTGTTCTGGGGTTTCATGACCCTTTAAGATGATGACAACAGGAAATTATGCGAGTGAATGAGGTGAAATATCATTGAGAGATGACAGAAGTGATAATGCACAGCCGCACCAAACTGACATAGAGAATATGGCCAATTTAAGCGCCATTACTTTGAATTAGTTCTTAAATTTAGCTCTTAATTAGAGCTCTGTAGTCTCACTAATAAATCACCAACACCGTTCAAACATTTTCATGACATTTAATTTGTAAAAAGACTTGATTCCCAAACTGGTTCTTAGGCTCGGCTATCCATCACCGTTACCGGAAAACTTTTACCCGGCGGGTGCTATTCCGGAAGCCAAAAACCCGAAAGTGTGAAAATGGCTAATTGGCTTCTTTGGACATTATGCAAGTAATCCCTTACGACTCGTTTCAGGCAGTTCAGATTCAGAATTGGTTCCTTCTTTTGGGAGACAATAACTCTGTTTGTTGTGCACTTTGAAACTCAGAAAAAAATATGAGTTGGTCAGATAGGCTTTGTACATTTAAAGCATATTTTAATTAATTAGCTAATTAGGTTGAATAAAACGAAAGAGATAAAATTCTCAGTATCGGCTACAATAAGTTGTCGATTATTGCTTGAAATTCCATATCATATGCTATTATGGTAGTATTATCCTGGTTTTCTTATTGCATGATTAAATGTATTATTTGTATTCTGGTTGTAATTTTTGTCATTATAATGCCATTGGTATTCTTTTTCCTCTGCTGTGTCTAGATCATTCTGTGTCTCAGCCCATTATGGTGCAAAGGCGACCAGGCCAGGGCTACAATGGGAATGGAGACGTGAGCTCAGTGTTGTCCCCTCGCTCAGAGGGGGGTGGTCTGGGTGTGAGTATGGTGGAGTATGTCCTCAGCTCTTCTCCTGGAGACAAGATGGATGGGCGTTACAGAAATGGAGGCTATGTGAGTCAATCTTTTTTTTTTTTTTTTCTCACTCTTTGGGTATCTTATTGCATAACTCTATTTTTTTTTTCAGCATATGTATTTTGGGGTATAAAAAACTAAAAGGAACAATAGTGAAAACATGCAGTATTTAATTTTCACTTTATTAAAAAAAAAATAAAGAATGGAAATGTATTCTTTTTCCCCACAGAAATGAATGAGTAACTTTTCACCCTCACTCTCCCCCCACCCAGAGTGGGCGGGACATCCTTGGTGACTTAAGGGGCTCGCACACTGGACGCGAAGCTCATCTTTAAAATTCGAACGCATTGTTTTCTATTGTTTTCTGAGTCGTAGCTGGGCACCACGGACAGGCGCCGAATGTCGCTACCGGTGTGGTACGCTCATAGAAAACAATGAGTTTGAATTTTAAAGACGTGTCGTGGCGCTGCGCGGCCCCTTTAGAAGTGGGTTGAATTACTGTTTACTAGTGCTGGGCGGTATGACCAAAAATTAGGGCCAAAGCCCTGTAAAGGGCTGAAGGCCCTTTTGTTTTCTTTAGGATTATTATTAGGGCCCAAGCGAATTAGCGCGCAGGGCCCTCTTGATCCCCTAAGGATTATTATTAGGGCCAAAGCCCTGTAAAAGGCTAAAGGCCCTTTTGTTTTCTTTAGGATTATTATTAGGGCCAAAGCCCTGTAAAGGGCTGAAGGCGCTTTTGTTTTCTTTAGGATTATTATTAGGGCCCAAGCCAATGAAATGGCGAAGGGCCCTCTTGTTCTTCTAAGGATTATTATTAGGGCGCAAGCACCGATGGTGTGAGGACCCTATTGGAATCGCGAAAATTCGCGCAGGGCCCTCTTGTTCTTCTAAGGATTATTATTATTAGGGCCCAAGCCAATGAAATGGCAACTGGCAGCAAGAAGTGTGTCACTTTCAAAATGCATTGAGTTCACTCTGTCATGTTTACCTGATTTGCTTCAAACTTCATCAGTATAATGTCAATACACAGCAGATGTAGACCTGTGACATGATTCTTGATATTTTAAATATTGTTGCCATGGCAACACATCAAACTTTAATAATATTCTTGAGTGTTTTTGAGGCTCTTAACATCCTTCAAATTGCATGAAACTCGATACACACATCAATATTGTCAACCAGTAGACATGGACAAAGCCATAGAAATGGGCGTGGTGGAGGGGCTCAGTAGCGCCACCTTTTGACAAAAGTGGGGGGGTTAGTTTTTCCTACAGTCACCAAACTCGGTACACATATTGTTCTCATCAAGCCGGACAATTTTCTAATTGACATTCATTAGCTCCAACCAACAGGAAGTCAGCTATTTTGGTTTGAATGTTAATTTTTTGAAAAAACAGGCTTTGAATTTAATACTACTACTCCAACAGGGTTTATACAATTTACACCAAACTTTTTTTACTTGGTGCTAATACATTGAAGTTGTTTAATTGCAAACGGATTTTGGATATCTCAAATGGTTTGGCCGTGGCGAGGCAACGAATTAATAGCAAGAAAAGGGAAACAAAGTGTTATAACTTCTGCATACATTCATTGATTTTGATGAATCTTCGGCTGTGTCTTCATTCTACAAGGCTGATCACATAGATGTGACTATTGTGAGTCAAAGTTATAGCGCCACCAACTGGCAGCAGGAAATGTGTTACTTTCAGCATGCTTTGAGATCACCATCTTATGTTTACCCTATTTGCTTCAAACTTCATTTAAATAATGTCAAAACATGTCAGATGTAGACCTTTGAAAAGAATTGTGATATCTCAAACAGAGTTGCCTTGGCAATGCATCAAACTTTTATATTGGTTTTGAATGTTTTTGAGACTCTTGGCATGCTTCAAATTGTTTGAAACTCCACACACACATCAGGATTGTTAGCCAGTAGACATGGGCAAAGCCTTAGAAACGGGCAGGGAGGAGGGGCTGTATAGCGCTACCTTGTAGTGCAGTAAATGTGGAGTGAATTTGACAGTCCTTTTATGCTTAACTGTTTTAAATGCCCATTGCCCGACATGCACAGTTGCCCTGAAGCCACAGGGGTGGCTGTGCCACCGGGCTTTGGCCCGTCATCGCTGCTCGCAGCTATATTTATTATTATTATTTTTTGTCTAATTTTTTGGGGTTTTTGGGGCCTTTAACATGCTCAAAAACTCTTGAAATTTTGCACACGGGTCAGAACCCGCGGCCATTACAGCCGGACAGAAGCTGGTACCCGGGCGTGGCAGGGGGGCTCGACAGCACCCCCTTGAATTGGGCCCGAAAACTTGGTCCATATATCAAACACGCTTGCACATATAAGTCTAAAACTCGGTACACATATAGACCTCATCGGGCCGAACAACTTTCGTTCTCAGTTATACGTCACCTCAACAGGAAGTCAGCTATTATGGGTTGTTTGAAAAACGCATGCTCTGGAATTTGATATACTCCTCCTAGGCAATTAATCCAATCACCACCAAACTCAGTCAGCATGAAGTCAAGACATTGATGATGAAAAATTGCCAGCGGATTTTTGATATCTCGAACAGTTTGGCCGTGGCGAGGCAACGAATTTATGGCGAGAAAAGGGAAACAGGAAGTGTTATAACTTCTGCATACATTGATTGATGTTTATGAAACTTCAGCGGTGTGTTCATTATAGGAGTCTGATCACATGGATGTGACTATTGTGAGTCAAAGTTATAGCGCCACCAACTGGCAGCAAGAAGTGTCACTTTCAAAATGCATTGAGTTCACTCTGTTATGTTTACCTGATTTGCTTCAAACTTCATCAGTGTAATGTCAATACACAGCAGATGTAGACCTGTGACAGGATTCTTGATATTTTAAATATTGTTGCCATGGCAACACATCAAACTTTAATAATATTCTTGAGTGTTTTTGAGGCTCTTAACATCCTTCAAATTGCATGAAACTCGATACACACATCAATATTGTCAACCAGTAGACATGGACAAAGCCATAGAAATGGGCGTGGTGGAGGGGCTCAGTAGCGCCACCTTTTGACAAAAGTGGGGGGGTTAGTTTTTCCTACAGTCACCAAACTCGGTACACATATTGCTCTCATCAAGCCGGACAATTTTCTAATTTACATTATTTTGGTTTGAATGTTAATTTTTTGAAAAAACAGGCTTTGAATTTAATACTACTACTCCAACAGGGTTTATACAATTTACACCAAACTTTTTTTACTTGGTGCTAATACATTGAAGTTGTTTAATTGCAAACGGATTTTGGATATCTCAAATGGTTTGGCCGTGGCGAGGCAACGAATTAATAGCAAGAAAAGGGAAACAAAGTGTTATAACTTCTGCATACATTAATTGATTTTGATGAATCTTCGGCTGTGTCTTTGTTCTACAAGGCTGATCACATAGATGTGACTATTGTGAGTCAAAGTTATAGCGCCACCAACTGGCAGCAGGAAATGTGTTACTTTCAGCATGCTTTGAGATCACCATCTTATGTTTACCCTATTTGCTTCAAACTTCATTTAAATAATGTCAAAACATGTCAGATATAGACCTTTGAAAAGAATTGTGATATCTCAAACACAGTTGCCTTGGCAACGCATCAAACTTTTATATTGGTTTTGAATGCTTTTGAGACTCTTAGCATGCTTCAAATTGTTTGAAACTCCACACACACATCAGGATTGTTAGCCAGTAGACATGGGCAAAGCCTTAGAAACGGGCAGGGAGGAGGGGCTGTATAGCGCTACCTTGTAGTGCAGTAAATGTGGAGTGAATTTGACAGTCCTTTTATGCTTAACTGTTTTAAATGCCCATTGCCCGCCATGCACAGTTGCCCTGAAGCCACAGGGGTGGCGGTGCCACCGGGCTTTGGCCCGCCATCGCTGCTCGCAGCTATATTTATTATTATTATTAGGGCCCAAGCCAATGAAATGGTGAAGGGCCCTCTTGTTCTTCTAAGGATTATTATTAGGGCCCAAGCGAAAATTCGCGCAGGGCCCTCTTGTTCTTCTAAGGATTATTAGGGCCCAAGCGAATTAAGCGCGCAGGGCCCTCTTGTTCTTCTAAGGATTATTATTATTATTTTTTTTTTTATTATTTTTTTTCCATCTTCCGGGGCTTTTTGGGGGCCTTAACATGCTCAAAAACTCTTGAAAATTGGCACACACATTGGAATCCGCGGCCATTAGGACGCCACAGAGGCTGGTATCCGGGCGTGGCAGGGGGGCTCGACAGCGCCCCCTTGAAAAAAGTCTGAAAATTTGGTCCATATATTAAACACGCTTGCACGTATTAGTATGAAACTCGGTACACATATAGACCTCATCGGGCCGAACAACTTCCGTACTCTAAGTTAAACGCCACGCCAACAGGAAGTCAGCTATTAAGGGTTGTTTGAAAAACGCATGCTCTGGAATTTGATATACTCCTCCTAGACGATTAATCCGATCGCCACCAAACTCGGTCAGCATGAAGTCAAGACACTGATAATTAAAAATTGCCAGGGGATTTTTGATATCTCGAATGGTTTGGCCGTGGCGAGGCAACGAATTTATGGCGAGAAAAAGGAAACAGGAAATGTGTTATAATGTCTGCATACATATATTGATCTTTATGAAACTTCACGAGTGTGTTGGTTGTAGTAGTCCGATCACATGGATGTGACTATTGTGAGTCAAAGTTATAGCGCCACCAACTGGCAGCAGGAAGTGTATCACTTTTTGAAATGCTTTGAGATCACCCTCTTATTTTTACCTGATTTGCTTCAAACTTCATCAGTGTAATGTCAATACACAGCAGATGTAGACCTATGACAGGATTTTTGATATTTGAAATATCGTTGCCATGGCGACAGGTCAAACTGTAATAATATTCTTGAGTGTTTTTGAGGCTCTTAACATGCTTCAAATTGCATGAAACTCGACACACACATCAATATTGTCAACCAGTAGACATGGACAAAGCCATAGAAATGGGCGTGGTGGAGGGGCTCAGTAGCGCCACCTTTTGACAAAAGTGGGGGGGTTAGTTTTTCCTACAGTCACCAAACTCGGTACATATATTGATCTCATCAAGCCGGACAATTTTCTAATTTACATTCATTAGCTCCGACCAACAGGAAGTCGGCTATTTTTGTTTGAATGTTAATTTTTTGAAAAAACAGGCTATGAATTTTATACTACTACTCCTACAGGGTTTATCCAATTTACACCAAGCTTTTTTTAACTTGTTGCTAACACATTGAAGTTGTTTAATTGCAAACGGATTTTGGATATCTCAAACGGTTTGGCCGTGGCGAGGCAACGAATTTATGGCAAGAAAAGGGAAACAAAGTGTTATAACTTCTGCATACATTAATTGATTTTGATGAAACTTCGGCTTAGTCTTCGTTGTACAAGGCTGATCACATGGATGTGACTATTGTGATTCAAAGTCATAGCGCCACCAACTGGAAGCAGAAAATGTGTCACTTTCAGCATACATTGAGATCACCCTCTTATTTTTACCTGATTTGCTTCAAAATTCATCAGAATAATGTTAAAACTTGGCACATGTAATCCTTAAAAAAAGGGGCAGGGAGGAGGGGCTCTATAGCGGCACCTTGTAGTGCAGTAAATGTGGAGTGAATTTGACATAGCCCTTTGATGTTTAACCGTTTTAAATGCCTATTGCCCGCTGTGCACAGTTGCCCTGAAGCCACCGGGATGGCGGTGCCACCGGGCTTGGGCCCGCCATCGCTGCTCGCAGCTATATTTATTAGGGCCCAAGCGAAAATTCGCGCAGGGCCCTCTTGTTCTTCTAAGGATTATTATTATTATTTTTTTTTTTTTTTTTTTTTTTTTTTTTTTTCCGTCTTCCGGGGCTTTTTGGGGGCCTTAACATGCTCAAAAACTCTTGAAAATTGGCACACACATTGGAATCCGCGGCCATTAGGACGCCGGAGAGGCTGGTACCCGGGCGTGGCAGGGGGGCTCGACAGCGCCCCCTTGAAAAAAGTCTGAAAATTTGGTCCATATATTAAACATGCTTGCACGTATTAGTATGAAACTCGGTACACATATAGACCTCATCGGGCCGAACAACTTTCGCGCTCTAAGTTAATCGCCACGCCAACAGGAAGTCAGCTATTAAGGGTTGTTTGAAAAACGCATGCTCTGGAATTTGATATACTCCTCCTAGACGATTAATCCGATCGCCACCAAACTCGGTCAGCATGAAGTCAAGACACTGATGATTAAAAATTGCCAGGGGATTTTTGATATCTCGAACGGTTTGGCCGTGGCGAGGCAACGAATTTATGGCGAGAAAAAGGAAACAGGAAATGTGTTATAACGTCTTAATACATATATTGATCTTTATGAAACTTCACGAGTGTGTTCGTTATAGGAGTCTGATCACATGGATGTGACTATTGTGAGTCAAAGTTATAGCGCCACCAACTGGCAGCAGGAAGTGTATCACTTTTTGAAATGTTTTGAGATCACCCTCTTATTTTTACCTGATTTGCTTCAAACTTCATCAGTGTAATGTCAATACACAGCAGATGTAGACCTATGACAGGATTTTTGATATTTGAAATATTGTTGCCATGGCAACAGGTCAAACTGTAATAATATTCTTGAGTGTTTTTGAGGCTCTTAACATGCTTCAAATTGCATGAAACTCGACACACACATCAATATTGTCAACCAGTAGACATGGACAAAGCCATAGAAATGGGCGTGGTGGAGGGGCTCAGTAGCGCCACCTTTTGACAAAAGTGGGGGGGTTAGTTTTTCCTACAGTCACCAAACTCGGTACACATATTATTCTCATCAAGCCGGACAATTTTCTAATTTACATTCATTAGCTCCGACCAACAGGAAGTCAGCTATTTTGGTTTGAATGTTAATTTTTTGAAAAAACAGGCTATGAATTTTATACTACTACTCCTACAGGGTTTATCCAATTTACACCAAGCTTTTTTTAACTTGTTGCTAACACATTGAAGTTGTTTAATTGCAAACGGATTTTGGATATCTCGAACGGTATGGCCGTGGCGAGGCAACGAATTTATGGCGAGAAAAGGGAAACAAAGTGTTATAACTTCTGCATACATTAATTGATTTTGATGAAACTTTGGCTTAGTCTTCGTTGTACAAGGCTGATCACATGGATTTGACTATTGTGATTCAAAGTCATAGCGCCACCAACTGGAAGCAGAAAATGTGTCACTTTCAGCATACATTGAGATCACCCTCTTATTTTTACCTGATTTGCTTCAAAATTCATCAGAATAATGTTAAAACTTGGCACATGTAATCCTTTGAAAATGGGCAGGGAGGAGGGGCTCTATAGCGGCACCTTGTAGTGCAGTAAATGTGGAGTGAATTTGACATAGTCCTTTGATGTTTAACCGTTTTAAGTGCCTATTGCCCGCTGTGCACAGTTGCCCTGAAGCCACCGGGGTGGCGGTGCCACCGGGCTTGGGCCCGCCATCGCTGCTCGCAGCTATATTTTTTTTATTATTATTTTTTTTTTTTCGTCTTCCGGGGCTTTTTGGGGGCCTTAACATGCTCAAAAACTCTTGAAAATTGGCACACACATTGGAATCCGCGGCCATTAGGACGCCGCAGAGGCTGGTACCCGGGCGTGGCAGGGGGGCTCGACAGCGCCCCCTTGAAAAAAGTCTGAAAATTTGGTCCATATATTAAACACGCTTGCACGTATTAGTATGAAACTCAGTACACATATAGACCTCATCGGGCCGAACAACTTTCGTGCTCTAAGTTAAACGCCACGCCAACAGGAAGTCAGCTATTAAGGGTTGTTTAAAAAACGCATGCTCTGGAATTTGATATACTCCTCCTAGACGATTAATCCGATCGCCAACAAACTCGGTCAGCATGAAGTCAAGACACTGATGATTAAAAATTGCCAGGGGATTTGTGATATCTCGAACGATTTGGCCGTGGCGAGGCAACGAATTTATGGCGAGAAAAAGGAAACAGGAAATGTGTTATAACGTCTGCATACATATATTGATCTTTATGAAACTTCACGAGTGTGTTGGTTGTAGTAGTCTGATCACATGGATGTGACTATTGTGAGTCAAAGTTATAGCGCCACCAACTGGCAGCAGGAAGTGTATCACTTTTTGAAATGCTTTGAGATCACCCTCTTATTTTTACCTGATTTGCTTCAAACTTCATCAGTGTAATGTCAATACACAGCAGATGTAGACCTATGACAGGATTTTTGATATTTGAAATATTGTTGCCATGGCAACAGGTCAAACTGTAATAAAATTTTTGAGTGTTTTTGAGGCTCTTAACATGCTTCAAATTGCATGAAACTCGACACACACATCAATATTGTCAACCAGTAGACATGGACAAAGTCATAGAAATGGGCGTGGTGGAGGGGCTCAGTAGCGCCACCTTTTGACAAAAGTGGGGGGGTTAGTTTTTCCTACAGTCACCAAACTCGGTACACATATTGTTCTCATCAAGCCGGACAATTTTCTAATTTACATTCATTAGCTCCGACCAACAGGAAGTCGACTATTTTTGTTTGAATGTTAATTTTTTGAAAAAACAGGCTATGAATTTTATACTACTACTCCTACAGGCTTTATCCAATTTACACCAAGCTTTTTTTAACTTGTTGCTAACACATTGAAGTTGTTTAATTGCAAACGGATTTTGGATACCTCAAACGGTTTGGTCGTGGCGAGGCAACGAATTTATGGCAAGAAAAGGGAAACAAAGTGTTATAATTTCTGCATACATTAATTGATTTTGATGAAACTTCGGCTTAGTCTTCGTTGTACAAGGCTGATCACATGGATGTGACTATTGTGATTCAAAGTCATAGCGCCACCAACTGGAAGCAGAAAATGTGTCACTTTCAGCATACATTGAGATCACCCTCTTATTTTTACCTGATTTGCTTCAAAATTCATCAGAATAATGTTAAAACTTGGCACATGTAAACCTTTGAAAATGAGCAGGGAGGAGGGGCTCTATAGCGGCACCTTGTAGTACAGTAAATGTGGAGTGAATTTGACATAGTCCTTTGATGTTTTACCGTTTTAAATGCCTATTGCCCGCCGTGCACAGTTGCCCTGAAGCCACCGGGGTGGCGGTGCCACCGGGCTTGGGCCCGCCATCGCTGCTCGCAGCTATATTTTTTATTTTTTTTCCGTCTTCCGGGGATTTTTGGGGCCCTTAACATGCTCAAAAACTCTTGAAAATTGGCACACACATTGGAATCCGCGGCCATTAGGACGCCGCAGAGGCTGGTACCCGGGCGTGGCAGGGGGGCTCGACAGCGCCCCCTTGAAAAAAGTCTGAAAATTTGGTCCATATATTAAACACGCTTGCACGTATTAGTATGAAACTCAGTACACATATAGACCTCATCGGGCCGAACAACTTTCGTGCTCTAAGTTAAACGCCACGCCAACAGGAAGTCAGCTATTAAGGGTTGTTTAAAAAACGCATGCTCTGGAATTTGATATACTCCTCCTAGACGATTAATCCGATCGCCAACAAACTCGGTCAGCATGAAGTCAAGACACTGATGATTAAAAATTGCCAGGGGATTTGTGATATCTCGAACGATTTGGCCGTGGCGAGGCAACGAATTTATGGCGAGAAAAAGGAAACAGGAAATGTGTTATAACGTCTGCATACATATATTGATCTTTATGAAACTTCACGAGTGTGTTGGTTGTAGTAGTCTGATCACATGGATGTGACTATTGTGAGTCAAAGTTATAGCGCCACCAACTGGCAGCAGGAAGTGTATCACTTTTTGAAATGCTTTGAGATCACCCTCTTATTTTTACCTGATTTGCTTCAAACTTCATCAGTGTAATGTCAATACACAGCAGATGTAGACCTATGACAGGATTTTTGATATTTGAAATATTGTTGCCATGGCAACAGGTCAAACTGTAATAAAATTTTTGAGTGTTTTTGAGGCTCTTAACATGCTTCAAATTGCATGAAACTCGACACACACATCAATATTGTCAACCAGTAGACATGGACAAAGTCATAGAAATGGGCGTGGTGGAGGGGCTCAGTAGCGCCACCTTTTGACAAAAGTGGGGGGGTTAGTTTTTCCTACAGTCACCAAACTCGGTACACATATTGTTCTCATCAAGCCGGACAATTTTCTAATTTACATTCATTAGCTCCGACCAACAGGAAGTCGACTATTTTGTTTGAATGTTAATTTTTTGAAAAAACAGGCTATGAATTTTATACTACTACTCCTACAGGCTTTATCCAATTTACACCAAGCTTTTTTTAACTTGTTGCTAACACATTGAAGTTGTTTAATTGCAAACGGATTTTGGATACCTCAAACGGTTTGGTCGTGGCGAGGCAACGGATTTATGGCAAGAAAGGGAAACAAAGTGTTATAATTTCTGCATACATTAATTGATTTTGATGAAACTTCGGCTTAGTCTTCGTTGTACAAGGCTGATCACATGGATGTGACTATTGTGATTCAAAGTCATAGCGCCACCAACTGGAAGCAGAAAATGTGTCACTTTCAGCATACATTGAGATCACCCTCTTATTTTTACCTGATTTGCTTCAAAATTCATCAGAATAATGTTAAAACTTGGCACATGTAAACCTTTGAAAATGAGCAGGGAGGAGGGGCTCTATAGCGGCACCTTGTAGTACAGTAAATGTGGAGTGAATTTGACATAGTCCTTTGATGTTTTACCGTTTTAAATGCCTATTGCCCGCCGTGCACAGTTGCCCTGAAGCCACCGGGGTGGCGGTGCCACCGGGCTTGGGCCCGCCATCGCTGCTCGCAGCTATATTTTTTTTTTTTTTTCCGTCTTCCGGGGATTTTTGGGGCCCTTAACATGCTCAAAAACTCTTGAAAATTGGCACACACATTGGAATCTGCGGCCATCAGGGCCGGGCAGAAGCTGGTACCCGGGCGTTGCAGGGGGGCTCGACAGCGCCCCCTTGAAAAAAGTCCGAAAACTTGGTCCATATATTAACCATGCTTGCACGTATTAGTATGAAACTCTGTACACATATAGAACTCATCAGGCCGAACAACTTTCATGCTCTAATTTAAACACCACCCCAACAGGAAGTCAGCTATTAAGGGTTGTTTGAAAAACGCATGCTCTGGAATTTGAAATACTCCTCCTAGGCTATTAATCCGATCACCACCAAACTCGGTCAGCATGAAGTCAAGACACTGATGATGACAAATTGCCAGCGTATTTTTGATATCTCAAACGGTCTGGCTGTGGCGAGGCCACAAATTTATGGCGAGAAAAGGGAAACAGGAAGTGTTATAACTTATGCATACATTGATTGATCTTCATGAAAGTTCACAAGTGTGTTGGTTGTAGTAGTCCGATCACATGGATGTGACTATTGTGAGTCAAAGTTATAGTGCCACCAACTGGCAGCAGGAAGTGTATCACTTTTAAAATGCTTTGAGATCACCCTCTTATTTTTACCCGATTTGCTTCAAACTTCATCAGGCTTCTGGGTATTGGAGGTTGTAGACTAGAGTTTTTGATTCAAATGATGTAAAAATTATCCTGCCTACTCGTTCATATAAAACAATAGAGATTTAAATTTTCTAAGACATTTTTGGTCAAGAAACACAGTATGCGTGAAGGCGTGAATCATAATGAATAATGCTGTAATTCACACCTGAGAAGACAAAAGATTTGCATAAAGACCTCTAATGACCTGCATATTAATGAGCTCTTTTAGTCAGGTAGGCTGTGAAAAAACCCTCTGTGATCATGCTGATAACAGGATTAATGTCCACTCTTGACAAAAAAAAAAACATGATTTTTGTAATCTCATGCATGCACGTATTATTGCACATCATGTGAAGAAAATTTTGTATATGTCTGTTAAATTACAGTATCAGTCAAAGGATTGGACACATTTTTTAAAAGAAACCTCTCTAACAAAATAATGGTTTTCTATTTTAATATACTTTAAAATATAATGTATTTCTGTGATGCAAAGCGTCTAAACATTCCTACCTCTATGGCATTTCATATAGGCTAATACAAACCTGATTCCAAATAAGTTGGGACACTGTACAAATTGTGAATAAAAAAGGAATGCAATAATTTACAAATCTCATAAACTTATATTTTTATTCACAATAGAAAATTTGATATAACATATCAAATGTTGAAAGTGAGACATTTTGAAATGTCATGCCAAATATTGGCTCATTTTGGATTTCATGAGAGCTACACATTCCAAAAAAGTTGGGACAGGTAGCAATAAGAGGCCAGAAAAGTTAAATGTACATATAAGGAACAGCTGGAGGACCAGTTTGCAACTTATTAGGTCAATTGGCAACATGATTGGGAATAAAAAGAGCCTCTCAGAGTGGCAGTGTCTCTCAGAAGTCAAGATGGGCAGAGGATTACCAATTCCCCCAATGCTGTGGCGATAAATAGTGGAGCAATATCAGAAAGGAGTTTTTCAGAGAAAAATTGCAAAGAGTTTGAAGTTATCATCATCTACAGTGCATAATATCATCCAAAGATTCAGAGAATCTGGAACAATCTCTCTGCGTAAGGGTCAAGGCCGGAAAACCATACTGGATGCCCGTGATCTTCGGGCCCTTAGACGGCACTGCATCACATACAGGAATGCTACTGTAATGGAAATCACAACATGGGCTCAGGAGTACTTCCAGAAAACATTGTCGGTGAACACAATCCACCGTGCCATTCGCCGTTGCTGGCTAAAACTCTATAGGTGAAAAAAGAAGCCATATCTAAACATGATCCAGAAGTGCAGGCGTTTTCTCTGGGCCAAGGCTCATTTAAAATGGACTGTGGCAAAGTGGAAAACTGTTCTGTGGTCAGACGAATCAAAATTTGAAGTTCTTTTTGGAAAACTGGGACGCCATGTCATCCAGACTAAAGAGGACAGGGACAACCCAAGTTGTTATCAGCGCTCATTTCAGAAGCCTGCATCTCTGATGGTATGGGGTTGCATGAGTGCGTGTGGCATGGGCAGCTTACACATCTGGAAAAGCACCATCAATGCTGAAAGGTATATCCAAGTTCTAGAACAACATATTCTCCCATCCAGACGTTGTCTCTTTCAGGGAAGACCTTGCATTTTCTAACATGACAATGCCAGACCACATACTGCATCAATTACAACATCATGGCTGCGTAGAGGAAGGATCCAGGTACTGAAATGGCCAGCCTGCAGTCCAGATCTTTCACCCATAGAAAACATTTGGTGCATCATAAAGAGGAAGATGCGACAAAGAAGACCTAAGACAGTTGAGCAACTAGAAGCCTGTATTAGACAAGAATGGGACAACATTCCTATTCCTAAACTTGAGCAACTTGTCTCCTCAGTCCCCAGACGTTTGCAGACTGTTATAAAAAGAAGAGGGGATGCCACACAGTGGTAAACATGGCCTTGTCCCAACTTTTTTGAGATGTGTTGATGCCATGAAATTTAAAATCAACTTATTTGTCCCTTAAATTTTT
The DNA here is from genome assembly GCA_036281575.1 of Ancherythroculter nigrocauda. NCBI lineage: Eukaryota > Metazoa > Chordata > Actinopteri > Cypriniformes > Xenocyprididae > Ancherythroculter > Ancherythroculter nigrocauda. The sequence goes on along the minus strand of VTFQ01000014.1, from coordinate 17,532,887 downwards.
TTCCATTTTCTCAGTTTAAACATTTGATATGTCATCTATGTTGTATTCTGAATAAAATATTGAAATTTGAAACTTCCACATCATTGCATTCTGTTTTTATTCACTATTTGTACAGTGTCCCAACTTTTTTGGAATCAAGTTTGTATATTTGTTGTATTATATAGCCTAAATGTCAATGTGCAGTTGACAAACTATACATCATTAAAAAGATCTAAGACTCAAGCTTCACATTTTGACTCTTAAAATCTTATATTGACCATAATTTCTTAATATGCTTTGGAGAAATATTGATGGATTCTCAGATGTTTGTCAATTTTCTATACAGAGGAGTAATATTTATTCAATATTTATTGTCATCACTATGAGCGCTGGATACTGTGTTTTCAATTCATACTTGCAGCCGGAGGGTGCTCTGTGCACCTTTAGTCCACAAATGCCTCCTAAAGAAGAACAGGCCATGTAATATTCCAGGAACTAACAGAGGCTTCCAGAGATCACTATAATATGTAGATAAACACTTTTCAAGACAATAAATACACGATTGAGACGATGTATACATGTATTGCCTCAGAATTTGCGTCTGAATAGCGCTCACTCCATGGGCGTGGCCGCATTAGCGGATAATGAGCTGAATCACGGACGTCTGACATGACTCTCTTTTCATACAGATTACATAAACATAACAGTTTTGTTTTCGATTTGACTTACACGATTTGAAACCTGACATTTCAACGTTTCTTTAGACATAAGTCAAATTTTTTTGTGATTAGTATTTACTAAGTTACAGTTCATTTTCTGAGAACTATCAGATTGGACTTCGTTTAGAGGGAGACGAGAGATCACGCATCATGTTAGTTCCTTAGTTAGCTAAAAAAGGGCTTATTTACTGTTAATATGTTTGAATAAGTTTGCCATGAAGACACATGTTTATGAAAACTGTGCAACAGATTTTTTATTTAAGTGTAATTATTATAACTGAAAATAACTTTGTTGGTTATTTATTGTTATGAAATTACAAGTTATAACCATTAGAAAGATGTATGCAGTTGAAAGTCCCCTCTCAATACACTCTACATAGAGCTCTACGCACCGGTATGGTGGTATTTAAAAAACAATAACAACAACAACAACAAAAAAACCTTGTTTGCGAAATTGAAACCGGTATACTGCATAAACCGGTTTACCGCACAGCACTACTGTTTACAAATGAATGCCCTTCAGAAAAAGTATGATCTGAGGATCTGTAGATTTCGATTATTATTGCTAGTATATCAGGATTTGACACATTATGTTCACAGAACATCAGAACATCTGGGTTCCAGTCTTGCCTGCACTATGATGTACTGGCTTTTTGTGAAGAGATATACCAATAAAAATCAATGCAAAACTGATAACTTGACATTTTTAAACTAAGTTATGACATGTTGATTAAAGACTACAAAAATTGTATATATGCATTGTTGACAATAAGACCAATAACATGCATTACGTGAGGATTGCGCACCCAAAAATGAAAATTTGTTTATGAAAAATGAAAAACTTTATCACCCTCATGTGGTTCTAAACCTATATGCATTTCTTTATTCTGTGGAACACAAAAGAAGATATGCTTAGGTGGCTGTTGACAAAAAACAAAACACAAAACAATGATGTACAGAAGATAATAATGCAGGTTTGGAATGACCCAGTGACAGACGATGACAACTTTAAATTTTTTGGGTAAACAGTAAATAGGTTTTTCAGTAAGTAGGTTTTGATTTAGTGGCAAATAGGTTTTGATATAATGACTTTAAAAGGGTTAGTTCACCCAAAAATGAAATTTCTGTCATCAAGTACTTACCCTCATGTCGTTCCAAACCCGTAAGACCTTCGTTCATCTTCGGAACACAAATTAAGATATTTTTGATTAAATCCGAGAGGTATCTGAACCACACATAGGCAGCAACGTCATTGCACTTTTCAAGACATTGTTAAAACAGTGACTACAGTGATTCAACCTTAAAGGATTAGTTCACTTTAAAAAGAGAATTACCCCATGATTTACTCACCCTCAAGCAATCCTAGGTGTATATGACTTTCTTCTTTCAGACGAATACAATCAGAGTTATATTAATTAACACCCTGGTGCTACCAGCTCTCCACATTGCTCCGGGGCATTAATAAAGGCTCTCTGAAGCGAAGCAATGCGTTTAAGAAAAATATCCATATTCAACACGATATAAAGTAAAATAACTAGCTTCTGGCCAAACAGCCATACAGATTCTACTTGTGTCTAAAGTCTCCTATGCTGTTTACATTGTAGAGACACTGCAGATGAACAAGGTCTTACGTGTTTGGAACATGAGAGTCGGTACCTAATGACAGAAATTTTATTTTTGGATGAACTAACCCTTTAAGCAATAAAGGCCTGGTTTTACAGACAAGGCCTATATTAGACCAGTATTAGGCCTTAGTTCAATTAGGACATTTAAGTAGCTTTTATAAATGTGCTTAGAAAAAAACATGATTGGTGTGCAGCTTGAGACAAAACAATGGTACTGACATATTTTAAGATATGTCATTGCAAGTTGCTCTCAGTTAAAACAATTCAAACATGCATTTTAGTCTGGGACTGGACTAGGCTTAAGCCTTGTCTGTGAAACTGGGGGAAAGATGCATATTGCATCCTTTAGAAATGTCAAATTTCTCAGCCTTTAGAAATGTTACTCGGTTATCACCAAATTTTTTTTTTCTTTTTTTTTTTTTCTGATGAACCCGTAAGCGTTGGCAAATTCATTGTACTATATTGAGATGACTTAAGACATCTTTATCTTTATCTTCATCTTTATCAACTCTGAAGCAGCATAAATGTGCATTTACACAGGAATTAAAATCGCGGGAAACAATGCTTTGAACATAACCATTTTAAAACTACAGTTTTAACAAAATGAATTTAAAAATAATGAAATAATAAACAATGAAATAAAACTCGAAATAAAAAAATTATGAAATTTTAAATTAATTTCCTCTGCGTGCTATAGCTATCTCACGCCAGGCTTTGATGTTTGTCATAATTCTGTGGTACTGATAGTTATTTTCTATTTCTTAATGAAAATTATTACAGTTGGAACAAATGCTACAAAGAAATTATTAATTATTACACCGGGTAGATCACCACAGGATTAAAAGAGGTTGAACATTTTATTTTTTCCCAAAAGCCAGAAACAACAAATGATGCTAGCGTTTGTGTGTCAGGCAGGACAGCAGATGTCACCAGACCGTCGTGTGTGGGTGAAATATCGTCCTCAAGGAGATGATTTTTGGAATATTATATAACAGTGCACTATCACAGTGACACCGATTGTGTTAAGCATTTACCGTATCTGAGAGAAATGTAGCAGTGCGTTGATCTGACAGTCTCTTCATAGGAAGATTACAAACGCTGAAAGCCAATTGATGACACGTGATGATTCTCTGCTGTTATTTTGGTGGTTTGCTTCACGATGTGAGTACAGGACTCTTTTACTTAACTGCCCCTTGTTGGTAGACATTTTTTTATTTGCCCTATATGTTTCATCTCCTGCTTCTTGAATCTCACGCCACCTGAGCTGACTGGAATGCTTTTGGTTGTCATGACAATGACGTAGTTTAGGGCGGCTATATTTCGCGTTCATTTACACTGAACCACAACAGTATCAGATTCGCCTTTGATACTAGGGCCTGAGGTGGGTCAGACCAGGCGTATTTTAGGTATGCTTTAATGTGGCATTACGCCTTTACAATGAATTCTAAGCAGACATAGACCCGCTTTAGAGCAGCCATAAATCGGCTGTGTAAAGATGCCTTTAGTGATTCATATGCAACCTAAGGTAAATTGGCATAATTCTTTCACGGATCACTGCATTTAACTTTGATTGACGGTGATTCCAGGGTGGAGCAGATGCAGATCCAGATGGCAGGGAAAAGACAGATTCAAAAGAAAAGGCTTCACCATTTGAGGAAGACAAAAGCCCTGAGATGAAAGTCGGAGATGAAGGGGAAGCCTCAAAAGCAAATTCCAGAGGATTGCTGAACGGGATGGACCGCGACTGTAAAGACTTCAAGTATGATAGTTCTTTTCCAAGCTGAGTTTTAATTGGCAACTGTATTGACATAAAAAATGACTTTCATTTAAAAAGTATATTTAAAATGGGTAAAAAGAAAATGTTTGCAAAAAGTTGTTTAAAATACCCGCTTAGACCTGAAAAGGATATTTGACAGACATTAAATGAGACCAACCAGTTTTTTTTTTTTTTTTTTTTTTTTTTTTTTTTTTAAGTTTGTTTTATTTGCTATTAAGGCTAACACTAGACCATTGTGGAACCAGTTAATGTTGCTGAATCATAAATGCCCCCAGAGATGTCAGAGTGGTGGTAGCTACAATTTAGTGCTAAATAAAGCAGGACTGGCACATTTATAACACATTCTTTGCCAAGAAGTACTGAACTGGTTTTGTGCTTTTAGCTGATAACATTTGAAGCTTTAAGGGTGATTTTTGCATTAAGTATAAATCAATTTCTGATTGTTGTGTGGAATCATAGCCAGTGATTGAACAATTTGTGATATAATGCTAAACAGGCAGAAATCTAACTACTCTGACACAGCAAGTTTGTCTTAACCAATGACGTGAGGTTGGGGATGGGATTATTTGTCTGACCAAAGTTAGTGGCATCAAAATTGATGTTTCGCCTTAAAAACTAAAACAAAACTATGTATGCCTTTATTAAAACAAATTGAAACATAAATTGAAAACTAAAAACAAAAACTTTAATTTTTTAACTTTTAAATTTTAATGGCCTTCAATAGGGCAGTGATTAGTGACCATGCAACAATTTTTTTTCTTTAATTTTTATTTATATATGAAGCAAGTATGCTTTGATTTAAAAGCCTATTTTCTACAGCCCCACCCCAGGTAGTCGCCAGGCATCTCCCACTGAGGCAGTAGAACGACTGGGCCCCAGTCAGGCTGGTCTGGAAATGATGGTCCAGCACCACCCGCACACTCTGCAGCCACCCAACTCTGTCACAAACAAATCTCCCACCGAGGACTTCCAGAGCCAGGAACCCCAGAGCATGGGCAGCATGGAGCAGCAGGTGGGCATGGAGTCACTCCAATTTGACTATGCTGGAAATCAGATCCAGGTGGATTCATCTGGTGCTCCAGTCAGCCTGTTTGACTACAACTCCCAACAGCAGGTACAGCTACTTAATTACGGGTGGGCGATATGACACAATTCATATTTTGAAGTATGAGCAGTTTTATTTGTTTACAAGAACAGTATATTTCACATTATAGTTATTTTTATTTAATTTTTTTATTAAAAATTACAGGCAAATTACAAACAATTGGACACAAAAGTTTAAGTACAGAAGGTTTATTTAACACATAGTAAGAAATACTACAGAAATTGAATCAAATGTTAAAATAAAACACTGCATAGTCGTTACTGTATGAATTAAATATAAATAAATTATTAAATGCTCAAATTATTGTTAAGAGCAGGGAGTGATTTTATTTATTATTCATTTGTTTGATGAACATTGATGACACAGACGGCAGCAAGTATATTAGGCTGCTGTCACTTACTGCATGGGCCTAATATACTGACAGATCCGGTTTTTTTACTGTTTGTTCACTTAACACATTAACTGACTGTGTTTATGTGAATAGTCCACACAATGGGCTTTTTTACATAATTGTGTGTGTGTAAAAGCTGTAGGAGTGGCTTTCTGTGCATGGGTGTTTTTTATTTTTTTTGGGTGTTTTTCTCCATGGCTTATTGGACTTGATTATTTTTAGTACCATGCTGGCCCCACTGGTTTATTTTCTTAATAATGCATGTTTCTTTATTCTTGTCAATAAGTAGTACTGTGCTCTGCAGATGAAAATTCTGGGCCAAAACCGAAAATTCAGGATGCACTTGGCTAGAAACAGAAACCGAAAATAAATAATCAATTAATAATCAATTAAATTAATAAATTAATAAACTTGTTTGATAATCAACACTCAAACTGAGTTGTTACAAACATTTAAATTGCACATAACACAATAAACAATTAATTTTTTAATAAACATAATTATTTTTACTCCAGTTTGTTGGTTAAATATAAACATTTAAAAGACAATAAACTGTAACTTGTTTTTATGACAGATTTATTCAAACATACAGTAATGAAGACATCAATAACAGGTTTAGTAAAAATATAAATATATGTTATAGTGCAAATATTTAGCAAAATGCTTTCTCTAGAGTTAATTTTTCTAGCTAACTGAGTTTATAGGCATTGTATAGCTTTCTTGAGGTAAAAGTAACATTAAGTGACATTATGTAGCCTACAAGCTGTTTTATTGACATCTTTACCTGGTTGAAACACTGATTGGCAAATATGAGAGAGGATTCATTTCGGTAAGTTGTAATATACCTTTCAGCATACTTTCTGATGTTCAACCATGTTTATTTCAAGCTGTAACTAGCATTAAAGATGATTGGTTCATGTGCTCTTGATTCGTGCTGCCACTTGAACTGAGGCAGTTGCAGTGATCTGTCATACCATATTAAAGAGTGTGCATAGAAGTGCATAAGATTTATAAATGCAAGTGAAAAAGTGTTGCTATTGCAGAGTTATGTTATCTCATGGAAAGTGAAACTGTTGTTCCTAATAAGATGAGGAACCTTACTCTGAATTCATGTAATAAACTGAATGATTATTTATTAGCTTACGTCAGCTTATTACCTTAAGCCCCTTTCACACAGTGTTGATCCCTATGTGAATGCAAACAAATCCCGGGATTGATCTCGGGATGGGGACCTAGTAACATTGCCTGGATCAGGGGTGTGTCGTAGTGATGACGCTGAAGCTGAGCACACATTATCAGTGTATTTTCCGCAATCTCTGTGAGAAAGGGCCTTTAGTTTTTTTTTTCTTACTTTTTCAGAGCTTCAGATAATCTTGTTCATTCTCCATAAGAAATGTTGCTTTATCTGAAGGCATAAGGTACCTGTTTATGTAGTTCACAGAAACCTAATTACACTGAAGTGAGACTTTTGCCATTCTCTATGCCTGCTGTTCACTGCACTAGTGATAATTTTGAAACATTATTACAGTTTAAGATAACGGTTTTCTATTTTAATATATTTTAAAATGTAATTTATTCTTGTGAACTTTCAGCAGCCATTGCTTCAGTCTTGTTCAGTGTAACATAATCCTTCAGAAATAATTCTAATATGTTGATTTGGTGGTCAAGAAACATTTAAATTTTGATTGAATAGAAAGGTTAAAAGAACAGAATTCTATTGAAATTGATTTTTGTAGCATTATGAATGTTTTACTGTCACTTTTGATAAATTTCATGCATCCTTGCTGAATAAAAGTATTAATCACTGATACCAAACCTATGAAAGGTATTGTGCGTTTGGTATCTCTGTATCTCTGGTTTCTGCATATGCAGAAGAAAGATTTTGTTAATAAAAAGATAAAACTTGTGTGTGTGTGTTTGTGTGTGTGTATGTTTCTTCAGTTGTTCCAGAGATCTAGTCATCTCACAGTTCAGCAGCTGACTGCAGCACAGCAGCAACAGTATGCCCTTGCTGCAGCCCAACAGCAACACCTTGGTAACATAACCTCTTACAGATGTACTTTCATACAGAGACTCCCTTATCCCTTTTCCTCCACAATGGTCATACATATTTTGGATCATAGTTCATAAACATGGTATCTGTAGCTAAATAATTTTATTTCAAATGGTTGGGGAAAATAAAGTGGCAAGAGTAGCTATGCCCAGGGCTAGGTCTTGATACTTAATAATGATACAAGCTTGTGAACTTGCCAAAAGCTCAATTCAACCAGTCTTTAGCAGCCAAATACTTAACCATAGTACTTTTGACCTGTAATATCTAGTTGAATTTTTTTTTTGCATACAGAATGAGTGCGTTTAGTGGTTTAATTTTATTGTGCATGTGTATTTTTGGAGTAAAACAAGCAGTCTCCAAATTAATCTGTCCTGTGTTGTTTTGAATCAAATGCTCTGTTTTACCCCCCCCGGTAGGCCTTGCACCTGCGTTTGTGCCAAACCCTTATATTATCAATGCTGCCCCTCCTGGAACAGATCCTTACACCGCTGCAGGATTGGCAGCAGCCGCAACACTTGCAGGTATACACATGTGCACACTTTATAAATAGCAACCATAGTATTCACAATCCTGGGATCTTAAATATGGAGAGTCTCCAGTCTACAGCTCATCATTTATTCCTACAGGTCCGGCTGTAGTCCCTCCTCAGTACTATGGAGTCCCGTGGGGGGTGTATCCAGCCAACCTCTTCCAACAACCGACTGCAGCTGCTGCTAGTCATTCTGCCAACCAGCAGGCGTCCAATCAGGGTCCAGGACCAGGACAACAGGTTGATGACGTATCAACATGAGCTAACTTGTACTGAACCAAGGCTATCAACAACACTTGTGGCATAATGTCGATTAACAATAAAAATTGAGGGACAAGTGGAATTTATTTTTGTTTTTATTTTTTTACTATGTAAACTAGCGGTGTGACGAGACAGGTAGCTCACGAGACAAGACGAGACTCGAGATTGATTTCACGAGAACGAGACGAGACAAGATTTTTCACACACTTTTTATTTTTAAGAAATCCTCAATGGCAAAATACATGACTAGAAAAAATATTCTGCAGGTGCATTTGAAATGTTTTAACTAATCATCTTGTAATGAATGTAATTTCAGTTCTACTTTCTGAGTATGAATTATCATATGCAGTAAAAGACAACAATACTCAAGTACTGTAAAAGGTTTTGCCACTAACTCAACTGACTGGCTTCTCTTCTGTATGATTTCAGTCTCTTCATGCCTTGCATGATTTTTGAGCTTCTCCAACTTTTGACCTCCTAACTGAACTCCTTTCCACAAACTGATCATAGAAATAAAAACAGTATAAGTAAAAATGGTAACACTTTACACTAAGGTCTCATTTATTAACATTAATGTATTAACCAACATCAACTAACAATGAGCAATATATTTGCTACAGTATTTATTAATCTTTGTTTATGTTAGTTAATAAGTCATTTGTTGTTAGTTCATGATAGTTCACAGTGCATTAACTAATGTTAACAAATGAAACCTTACTGTTTGTGCTTAATAAGATAAAGAGAAAACTGTTATTCATTTTTATGGTAACACTTTACAATAAGTGAAACCATAATCGCACTCTCTCAATATTCAAAGTGCAAATAAGACCAAATTTTTCTTTGATACAGAGCTAAGAGATGGTTACAACTACACTGCCTAGCCTAAAATAGCTTTCATATTGAGAGATATTTGCATGCATCAGGGAGCCGCTTTCAAAATGCGGGGTATTGAAATCGCGTTTGAATGCGCGCTCGTGTTTACTTTCACTTTCACTTTTACTCTGTAAATATGGAGCGTCGGCGACCGTTATCCAACTGAATTAAATGTTTTTTTTTATTTAAATACAAAGCAAAATGACAGTGGAGGCATAATGTAAACGTAGTGGTGGCATATTCTTTCCTAATCATCCTAACCACTCTGTCATGGCAACATCACAAGACTACTTTTCGCCTCAACGAGAAATCTCGTCACATTTTAGTCTCGCGAGATCTCATGACACAAGATCTCGTCACACCCCTAATGTAAACTCATACAGTAAGGCATGTGTAGAGGGAGCACACAGGATTATTTTAATTATTAAAATGCTCTCATGTGTATGTCGTTATATATACTGTTGTATAACATTTCACAGGTCTTCAACAGTAAAAACAATAACGGATCTGTATTTACATCAATTAGATCTTCACTCAGCCGGTTTAAAATAGTTTATAATAGAATAAGACAAAATGGTAACACTTTAGAGTCTCACGCTATGAAGCATTAGTTAAGCATTAGTAAATAGTCAGTTCATCATTTATAAAACATTAATAGACATTAGTAAGCCGTTTATAAATACAGCTGTAAATGCTTTGTTCTTGATTTATAAGCATATCTATAATATGTTTAATAATTGCATTTTCATACTTTATTAATGATCAATTTGTCATTTCTAAATTATGTATTACATTATTCACAAACCAGTTATTTAGGAGTCGTCAGTGGTTCATAATATCATTTAGGAAGTGTAAGTAAATGATTAATAAAATATTTAAATGTACATTTATGCATCTTATTATTTAGACATTTAGTATTAGTTACTTAGTGTGTTAATAAGTGCTTTATTAACACATATTCCTAGTGTCAAATCTTCCTCAGTATACTTTAAAACATTAGAGAACAGCAGTGCAGAAGATCACTGAACCTTTAAATCTCATTTATAAAAGCTTTACAAAGCATAAATAGTCCTCATTTTTAGATGAGCTCACAAAAATATTTAACTGACCACTTCTAAATGTTTTATAATTACCTGAATTAATTATGAATTACAGTAGGAATGTGTTAATAAAGCATTTATTAACACACTAAGTAACTATTACTATGTCTAAATATGTATAAATTAATGTTAAAATAGTTTATTAATCATTTACTTACACTTCCTAAATGATTTTATGAACCACTGACAACTCCCAAATAACTGGTTTGTAAATAATGTAATACTTAATTTTGAAATGATAAATTGATTATTAATAAAGTATGAAAATACAATTATTAAACACATTATAGATATGCTTATAAATCAAGAACAAAGCAATTATAGCTGTATTTCTAAACTGCTTAGTAATGTCTACTAATGCTTGAAAAGTGATGAATTAACTATTTACTAATGCTTAACTAATGCTTCATGCAGTTATTATAAAGTGTTACCGACAAAATTCATGTAGTCTATTTGATGTCATCGTTGTCCTGCCACATACTCTTTGGTCACAGTCGTGTATGAATGTGTTTGTGTATAAACAGGTGCACTCTGACCAGTGAGAGGACAGATTTACTCGCATTGACTTGCATAGTCATTTTGGTTAACTTTGAAAACTTTGTAAAAAGTGATTCCTTGTGAAAGTGAAATGAACCAAAAAGAAAAAACATTGTTAAAATTTGAGTTCCTTGTTTCAGAAAATGATGCAAACAATCTACATGTTTAAAAATTCCCTCAAATAATACATGGTTTTATACTGAAAAATGAAAAAACAAACATTCTTTAATTTTTCCTTTTTAAAGGGTTAGTTCACCCTCTTGTTGTTTCACACCCTTAAGACCTTTGTTCATTTTCAGAACACAAATTAAGATATTTTTGATGAAATCTAAGAGCTCTCTGACCCCTGCAAAGACAGCAATTTAAACACCACTTTCAAGGTCCAGAAAAGTTACTAAAGACATTGTTAAAGTAGTCCACGTGACTGCAGTGGTTCTTTAATTTTACGAAGTGACGAGAATACTTTTTGTGCGCAAAAACAAAAATATAACGACTTAATTCAAAAATATCTTCTCTTCTGTGTCATTCTCATATGTTGTTTATGTCCAGCGCTTCCAGGTTCTACGTCAGAATGCCAACTCATTATTGGCCGGCTCTTGCGTCAGCATCACACGCATGTGTCGTGCTGCTCATGTGACCAGCATCGGCCAATACTTAGCCGGTGTTCTGACGTAGAACCTGAAAGAGCTAAGCGTAGGAGAATGACACAGAAGATATTGTTGAATAAAGTTATTTTTTTTGTTTTTGTGCACAAAAACTATTCTCGTCACTTAATAAAATTAAGGTTGAACCACTGCAGTCATGTGGACTATTTTAACGATGTCTTTAGTAACCTTTCTGGACCTTGAAAGTGGTGGTTAAATTGCTGTCTATGGAGGGCTCAGAGAGCTTTCGGATTTCGCCCAAAATATCTTAATTTGTGTTCCGAAGATGAACGAAGGTCTTACAGGTGTGGAACGACATGAGGGTGAGTAATTCCATGACAGAATTTTCATTTTTAGGTGAACTAACCCTTTAAGTCTCCCATAGTGTAATCCTGATTCCATTGTGTTACTATAACCATGACTGTTTCTTTAAAAAAAACTGAAGGATAAGTCAGTTTTCTTGGGTAATCAGCATTATGCCACTATAATGCTGTTGATGAAGCTGAACTAGTATTGAACCAGCAACATTCAAGAAGCTTTCAAAGTTCAGTCACAAAAACCAAAGAGCTCCTCAAATATTGCTAAAAAGCATCTTTGCTTAACTCATCACTCAATGAATAGAATAGAACTTTTTTTTCTGATTTTTGATCCCCTGCACAGTAAAATGGATTTCAATTAAGACTGATGTTATTGACCGTGAATAGCCAATGATTAAAGAAACAAGTTGCTTTAGAGGCTAGTGATTTACTTCAGGCTGTTTTGCCTATTCAGGTGATGCGTGCGGGGACCAATCAGCGTCCTTTGACCCCTGGCCAGAGCCAACAGAGTCAGCAGGAGTCCCTTGCTGCAGCTGCCGCAAACCCAGCCCTGGCCTTTACAGGCATGCCAGGTAAGTCATGCTCTTAGTCACATTTTTGTCATGCTGCATAGTGGTTAAATTGATAATCACTGTTATTTTGCTCAAAATTATAATCACAATGATTGTTGTCATTTGAGAAATTTATTTTTACATTTCATCAGAATTAATGCACTTTCACCTAAGCACAAATCAAAAGAATGTCTTCATCAATCATCTAGTTTCCTGATTTATTATAGGCTGTTTATCATATAAACTAACACTCTACATTATGAAAACTAGTAAAACAAGAAACTTCTCTCAAAAATAAAACAGTGAAATTCCTAATACTAATTCCAATAATTCCAAATTACATTGTTTTTCTATTAGAACAACAGCAAAAAAGATCACACAGAGGTTGCGTAAGAGCATTTATTTAGCAACCATAATTGCAAATATAGTCAAGATCCATGTTTGGATTTATTATAGTTCATCACAGAGATGGTTTGATCACAGATTAAGTTGCAGCAAATGGCACAAGCAGCTCGTGAAAGAACACAGACTGGCTGAGTTACACTTTCATATGAGCAGAATATCTTGGAGGTCGCTGAACTCCAGCTTTTTGTCGTTGTTTTCAGATCATCGGCGGCACTTCCACAGTGTAAAGAGGTGTGTGCCACATTGGGCTTGCCAAATTTTTTGTGTTCTCAAATGAGCTGATAAATATATCAGCGCATCACTGTTGTTGTTATTGACACTTTATAAAGAACTGTGCATGAATGCGCAAACAGGATGTTAAAGAGTTGAGCAATAAGCCGCAAAAAATAAGTGGTGCTTGCGCTGTCTGCAGTGTTGCAGTGTGTGCCCGCACTTGTTAAAAATTTGATTTATTACTCATTACTCGTAACTCATTTCAAAAGTAATATTATTACTTATAACTAGTAGTATAACAAATTACTGTTGCCAGGAAAGTAATAATACTTTTCTGTTACACCCCACAGAAGTGGTAATTTTCTCCTCAAAATTCTGACTTCACATGCCTCTCTGTAAATGTTAAGGTATATTTAAATTATTTAGCTTATATTTCTTTACACAGATTCATAATTTCTATTCATTTTCCACTGAATTGTGAGATCCGGTGAGCATATAAGCTTCTGGTGCTGTCTCCCTTTGTTTTTACTTCCATAATCGCTGTTATCATTCACTGCATGTTACTCATACTATGTGTTCATAATCCGCCCTGTCTCTTCTATTGACGAAGTTCCACTACACTTCCGCATTCTGTTCCATACATTTACATTACATTTACATTTATTCATTTGGCAGACGCTTTTATCCAAAGCGACTTACAAGTGAGGAATACAACAAGCGAGTCGTCATGACGAGGCAAATAGACAAGAAGTGCTCATAATACAAGTTATAGGCAGTGCTCAGATTATCCTAAACTACAATAGAGAGGGATTAGAGGAAGTGAAAGGATAGGAATAAGAAGAATTTTTTTTTTTTTTTTAAGATGAGGTTAAGTGCTCACGAAAGAGATGGGTTTTCAGCTGTCTTTTGAATATTGCCAGGGATTCCGCATTCCGAATGGAGGCAGGAAGATCGTTCCACCAGCAAGGAACAGTGAATGAGAATGTTCTGGAAAGTGATTTTGTGCCTCTCTGTGATGGTACCACAAGCCTTCGCTCCTTTAATGAGCACAGGTTTCTGGTAGGAGTGTAGACTCGTAAGAGTGAGTGGAAGTAGGAGGGTGCTGAGCCTGTGGTAGATCTGTAAGCAAGCGTCAACGCCTTGAATTTGATGCGAGCAGCAAGTGGTAGCCGATGAAGAGAGGCATGACGTGGGCTCTTTTGGGTTCGTTGAAGACGAGACGTGCTGCTGCATTCTGAATCATTTGTAGAGGCTTGATTGTGCATGATGGCAGTCCAGCCAGAAGTGCATTGCAGTAATCAAGCCTAGAAATGACCAGGGCCTGGACCAGAAGTTGTGTTGCATGTTCTGTTAAAAAAGGGCCTGATTTTCCTGATGTTGTATAGTGCAAATCTGCATGACCGTGCTGTCTTTGCAATGTGGTCTTTGAAGGTCAGTTGATCATCAAGGATTACTCCAAGATTTCTGGCCGAATTTGATGGGGTAATTGAGGATGTACCTAGCTGGATGCTGAAATCGTGATTTAGAGTTGGATTGGCAGGGAAGACGAGAAGCTCAGTCTTAGCCAGGTTGAGTTGTAGATGATGTTCTTTCATCCATGCCGAGATGTCCGCCAGACAGCTTGAGATTCGTGCAGCTACTGTGGGATCATCTGGTTGGAATGAAAGGAAGAGTTGTGTGTCATCAGTATAGCAATGGTAGGAGAAACCATGTGCCTGAATGATGGGACCAAGTGATGTAGTGTAAATGGAGAAGAGGAGGGGTCCAAGAACTGAACCCTGAGGAACACCCGTGGTCAGTTGATGAGCTTTGGATACCTCCCCTCTCCAGGCAACCCTGAAAGACCTTCCTGTGAGATAGTATTCAAACCAGTGAAGTGGAGTACCTGTGATGCCCAGTGATGAGAGGGTGGACAGGAGGATCTGATGATTCACTGTGTCAAAGGCAGCAGATAGATCGAGCAGAAACAAACTAACAGAAATTTTTCTACACATGAAACATGAAGCTAATAAACATATTATGACAGCACATGATTTTATGCAATTTTCTTGTGATTTGAGCTATTTTTAAGAATAAAGGATGTTTACATGAGAAATGCTCACCAGGTGTAGCTTATTCTAAATGCTGCAAACAACATATTTCTGGCTCCTCATATGACTAAAATCCACATTAGATAACAATCAGAAGTCATTACAAACACTCAAAGGTGTTTACAGTGAGTTTTCAGTAAAACCGTAGTATTAATCTCATAAATTGGCATACGTAGCTTAATGCTAATTGTAGCTATAATTTACCTGTTACACAGATATGATTATATTATCATGATATGTTGTATCTGTAACAATCTCAAAATTAATGTAATTCTGTTCACTTCGTTGTGAACAGAATTTTTTTAATATCAAATGTATTCAAATATCTTCTTTTTAAAACAACAATATTAAATGTTAAATAACATTATTAAAAGTTAAACAAAATATTAAAAGTAAAAAAAAAAAAAATAATTTATTTATTTATTTTTAATTACCAGAGGAACTTTGTGTAGACGACAATCATCCACAGCCTCAAATAAGAGGTCTTTCTATATAAAATAGCTGATTAGAAAAAATGGAAGATGAAAGAAATTATTTAGTGGTTGAAACAACTTTTACTTTGCATACAAATGCAAATCTGAACTAATTATAAAGAATATATAAATGCTTGCTGGTCAAAGTGTCTGATTTCTGAGAGACACACTCAGAAGAGAAATGTGTATGATGCCTAGTATTTTAGTTGATATTACTTCAAGCCGACTGATTTCTAAGAGACGCACGGGGATGGCAATGCGGCTATTAGTATCGAGATTGTATCCGGTATCGTCTCGAAGTCATAATGTTGGTATCGTGACAACACTAGACTCTCATGGACTTGTCATTGAGCCTCATGTTGAAGAACTGATATGCCATTGTCCTTCTCTGATTATGGAAGGTTGTAAAATAAAATAGAAAATAAAAAAAATAAAAAAATTCTCCATGGCTTCTCTAACAAAACATTTATTTTATTTCCAAAAGTAACTTGCTCTAAAATTGTTTAATGTTAAATATAACAATCCATAAAGTGATTAGCTGTTTCCTCACAAAATGCTGTGTATTGAAGCCTCACCTTCAATGACATCCATTCAAAAAAGCCAACTCATTCTAACTCCAAGGCGATTGATGATGATGATGATGATGATGATGATGAT
This sequence comes from Ancherythroculter nigrocauda, assembly GCA_036281575.1. NCBI lineage: Eukaryota > Metazoa > Chordata > Actinopteri > Cypriniformes > Xenocyprididae > Ancherythroculter > Ancherythroculter nigrocauda. The sequence goes on along the minus strand of VTFQ01000014.1, from coordinate 17,516,588 downwards.
GATGATGATTAAAAAAAAAAAAAAAATGACCCAAATTATTGTGACAAAATTATATTCCAGCTTATTTCATAAAGGTAATGCACAATACACAATCTTCCAGCCTAGGGTTAAAGCCAGTAACAATAATTTGCAACAAATATAATGTGCATAATGTAATTTAATAGAGAAATATGTGAGTGGTGCTCTGTGACAGAAAAGATTTTAGAAAACTTGTTCAATAGTTTGTGACAGAAATACCATAAATAGGATTTTCTAGTCGGCTTGAAACAATGTCTTTAGTGAATTTAAGCTCTATAAAATAATTTTAAAATCCCTGTCCAGTAATCAACAACTGGAAAATGAATTTATTAGTCAAAAAGAGAGGGAACCCTAAATCTAAAACATCTACATTCTTTATCATGGAAACACATTGATTCAGACACAGATTCAGTCTGTTATGTTTTAATCAGGTTACCAAGTTCTAGCACCGGCTGCTTATTATGATCAGACTGGAGCTCTGGTAATGGGTCCTGGAGCTCGCACTGGCCTGGGTGGACCTGTCCGACTGGTCCAAACCCCTCTCCTTATCAACCCAGCAGCCGCACAAGCTGGTGAATATGCCTGTTTTTATTTAATGTTTAAACTGAAAATCTTTTCCAGATTTTGTATTAAATAGTCTATTTGTCTCTCTTTATTCTACTGACCAAACTGATTTAATTTATTTTATTACTTTCTTTTAATCTTCTTATTCTTCTTTCTGTCCTCACTTGTCTAGCTGCATCTGCGTCAGGCTCTGGTAACAGCATGTCTGGTCCTGCTAACGGTCTGTACCGGTCCATGGGCTGCCAACAACCCCAGCAGCCTCAACCTCAGCAGCAGCCGCCTCCACCCTCCAGCGGACTGCCCTCAAACTCCTTCTATGGATCTGGCTCCGTGGCGCCCAGCTCCCAGAGCAGCTCGTTATTCTCCCATACAAGCGCGGCACCTCCACCTAGCACATCTCTGGGTTTCAGCAGCACTGGTGGATCTCTGGGTGTTGGGCTTGGCTCTGCCCTTGGTGCCTTTGGCTCCTCAGGTCTGTTTCACTATTTTCATTGTGAGCAGTAGTGACTGTTAAGTTGAAATAAAAACAGTCTCAGATCAACCAGTTAAAGGTGCAGTATGTAGGATTTCTTTCCGCTAGAGGTTGCTAGAGGCCTATTCAAAACAAAGGCGTAGCTTGATGACACCAAGTTTGAGCGTGGAATCTTGGGACATGTGGCCTTCACCTCAACAGACAAAAAGAATAGGGATAGGACTCGGGAAGAAATCATGTTCATGGATGCGATTATTAATGTTACTGTAGTATGAAGCAGAGCAGGATTGAGTGTTGTGGGAGCTGAACGAGGCTGCTGGAGCAATTGCGCAACATGCCTCACAAGCAGCGGAACTTTTATTATGCCACAGTCGCTGGTGCTGCTTCCGCTTTTCCGTTCATGAGTATGAGGTAACGCAGCTTTGTTTTTTTATATTAAATACATTTGAGAGTGTTGAAAATTATGTTATAACGTTACTCTGTGCGTTCACTCGGCGGCTGCTGTGAGACACTTGTTTGAGACACACTGCAGTAAGCTAGATCGATTTTAGAATATCATATTGAATACTGGATGGCTTGTGTTGATAAATGGCATGCAATTCATTTTAAAACGTATTGTATGATGGAGAAAATTCTGTATTACTGTTACTAATAATAAAGCTGCATCTGATTATGCTATGTTAGCCACTTGACAAAACAGTGTTTTTCTCTGAGGCATGGTAAAGCATGGTACTCGCAAAAAATCAAGAAAATTAGATTTAAACAATAAGATTAAACGTGTTGAGCTATATAACAACAATTAGTTTTCTGTCTATAAATATATCAAAACAGTTGTTCCCTTGTCTATTAAAGCGTGTAATATATTAAAGCGTCTTTGGTGTTTCCATGGTTTCTACAAAATAAAACCAGAAACCGAGGCAGACTGAGGGTTAATGTGGGTATGACGCAATTGACAGGCGGCGACTCACACGTCCCGGAGCCTTGGTTAAAATTTCAATTTTCTCACGATTTACAAATAGTTGGAAACATTTAGGATATTGTAAGTACTCAAGTGAACAAAATATATAACATTGGCCTGGTAGTTTTTGGATATTTTACTGCAAAAATCTTACATATTGTACCTTTAATAGGTTCTATTTTGATTTAGAAAGTCTTTTGTGAAATTCTTGGGTTGCATGTGCCCCTGTAAACTGTAGAAGCACCTTTATGACTGGAGTTGGTATTAGATATTTAGTCAGCTTTATTTGAGGGTACACATAAGCTGATGTGGCCCAAGCTGAAAATGAGTTTGACACCCCTGCTTTTGACAAAGTTCCACTACACTTCTGCATTCTTTTCCATACATATTAACCCAGAGAAATGTTTTACACATGAAACATGAAGCTAATAAACATACGATTATGAAAGCATATGATTTGTATGTGATTTTCTTGTGATTTGGGCTATTTTTATAAGAAGAAAGAATGTTTACATGAGAAATGCTAACCAGGTATAGCGATATTCTAAATGCTACAAACAACATATTTCTGCCTCATCATATGACCAAAATCCACATTAGATCAAAATCAGAAGTTATTACAAACACTTGATGGTGGTCTACAGTGAGTTTTGAGTGCAAGCATAGTATTATTCTCATAAATTGGCATGTGTAGTTTGATAGCTACAATTCACCTGTTACCCAGAAACGATTATATTTCATGATATGTTGTCAAAAGAATTCACGTAAGGTCGTAAGAAAATTGTTTTATTTTCTAGAAAGATTTTTGATAATCGGTGGGTATAATGTATATTGGATTCAGAATCAAAGGGATGTGGATGGGCAAGCCATGTAATGCCAGAGTTATGTAATGCTTACATTTGACAACTGTGTTCTTGTCATCATTTCTCCTAACAAAATCAAAGTAATGTCAATAGTTTGACACCCCTGCTTTAGACAAAGGTATTGACTGACTTTATTTTGAGACACAGCCTTAGTCTTGTTTGGATTGGATTGTCATAACAGATCAGTTTGTCAGTTGTTCTCATCTTGTTTGTTCTCTTCTTTGTCCTTCCCACTCTTGTATTCCTGCAGTATCAAATTCCACTAGCAGCAGCGCAACCCGTCGGGACTCCCTTTTGGCCAGCTCTGACCTGTATAAGCGTGGTGGTAGCAGCTTGACTCCCATTGGACAGTCTTTCTACAACAGCTTAGGATACTCCTCCTCCCCCAGCCCCATTGGACTGACACCTGGCCACTCACCTTTGACACCTCCACCCTCTCTGCCCTCCTCCCATGGGTCCTCATCCAGCCTCCATCTGGGTATGATCTCTTGGGTCAACCGATTGATCCAAATCAGGGTTTGTTTCCAGGTTTGGTTGGATTGCAAAACACTTTTTACTCCAAGCAGACCAACCAAACTGCGGTCAAATGGCCTCTGGTCCATTTCAAAAGCTTTGGGAAAAAAAAAAGCTCTCTGCCCTCTGACAGGTCTCTGAGCTTAGTCAGGGTATCCACGGGGCATTAAAAAGCATTAAAAGTCATTAAATGGATTTTGCGAAAATTAAGGCCTTAAATGGTATTAAAAAGCATTAAATTTTATTCCTACAGGCATTAAATTTTTTCAGATAGTTTTGAAGAAAAATAATACTACCAGTTTATATAGCCTTCATAATTTATAACTTTGATTTGCTGTCATAAAATATGTACACTGGTGTGATACACATACAGAACCAGTTTGGTAATTGCCTCCGGCCGGTGCAAAATTGTTGTAACGTCGTTTTGGACAGTGGTGGGCTGGGACCTGTGGAAGGCTGCATCACTGTTGCCAACTTAGAGACTTTTCAGACCCATTTTGTGACTTTTTTCCAAGAAAGCGCGTTGTGACGAATATACTTGTTAACCTGATCTAGCTTCCGAGATACACCGGTACTGCCACACGAGCGGGAGATCTTGCTTCCCTCCCGCTGCTGCACCTCTTTCTGCATCTGTTCTGTTCATTGAGTGGCTGAGAGGAGCAGCGCATTCAGTTTTGGCTGTGCGCTCTGCCAGAGAACAAATAAAATAGATACTATTACATTTAGTGTAAGTGGCAATCAGTAGTGGATGATAATAGGCTATATAATGTACTGATGATAAGAAGGTTGTGCTCTTGAGGCTCGCGCACCATCTCGAGGAGAAATGGAAACATGAGTGAAGCACACACAAAAAGAAACTTGGTTAAACATACTGCGGTGTAAATTCAAAATGTGGAGTTTTTATAACTTGATACAGTTAAGCAACATCACACGACCAAGAATGCTGTTTTCCTAAATAGGCTACCATCACGATAGGCTACCATCACGATTAGACAAAGGTATTGACTGACTTTATTTTGAGACACAGCCTTAGTCTTGTTTGGATTGGATTGTCATAACAGATCAGTTTGTCAGTTGTTCTCATCTTGTTTGTTCTCTTCTTTGTCCTTCCCACTCTTGTATTCCTGCTGTTTTCCTGAATAGGCTACCATCATGATTAAAAACATGACACTAATTTCATACAACAGTTCAGTTAACAAATAGTTCATATTAAGTCACTTACATTTTAGAAGGAACATTTTGTTCTAAGCAGCGAAAATAGTTTCAAACAAAGATCACAGCAGAATCATAGCGTAGCCACAAATAGTGTAGTCACAAATCTATCACAAATACGCAGATTTAAATGTCAAAGTTGCAATATTCTGAAAGGATATTGCTTCAGAAATTTTAAATGTATATTTATACCACAAAAAAAAATCCTATTTTTTTTTCTTTCGGACAAGCAACTGTTTTACTTGTACAAGTGAATGACAAGGCTTAATGTCGAGCCCTGTATGTAATCTTAATTGGCCGCGTTTCAGTTACCATTTCATATTATCTGACAACAAAAACAGAAAAATATATAGATGAAACAATTTTATTTGGAATTTGGCATATATATATATATATATATATATATATATATATATATATATATATATATATATATATATATATATATATATATATATATATATATATGTAGCATTAAAAATTAAAAAATTGGCATTAAAAAGCATTCAATTAGATTTGATGAAACCTGCAGAAACCCTGTTAGTATGGTTTTGCCCTTTATTATATCCCATTCTTTAAGTTTGGTGTAAACTTCTAAACTCAAATCCTGTTTTCCTCTCTCTCCTGCTCTTCACAGGTGGTCTGCCCAATGGCAGCGGCCGTTATATTTCTGCTGCTCCCGGAGCAGAAGCCAAATACAGGAGCTCGGGCAGTACCTCCAGTCTTTTCAGCTCTAGCAGTCAGCTCTTTCCCCCACCACGAGCCCGCTACAGCCGCTCAGATGTCATGCCTTCAGGACGCAGCCGCTTACTAGAGGACTTCCGGAATAACCGCTTTCCTAATCTGCAACTGCGAGACCTGCCTGGACACATGGTGGAGTTCTCTCAAGACCAGCATGGATCCAGGTTCCCACTCCTCCTAATTTACACTTTTTCAGGATTTTGGATTTTTTTTGAAAAAACATTTTTACAGTTATGTTTTAGTAGCATTTGCTAACGCTAAAGCATTTGCTATTACTAACTAGTGCATTGTGTGTTGGTCTTGCACATTTCACAGTGTCTGACATTTGTTTCTATATCTGCATAATAAATGTATTGCACGTATTGGTAACACTTTATAATAACGTTCAGTTATAAGACATTTGTAAATTATTAGTTAATGATGAACTAATCATTTACAAAACATGATTATATGTTCATAAATGATTAATAAGTGATATGTTAACATTTTATGAATGTTTTATTAATTCAGTTATAGGTCATTTATAAATTATTAGATAATGTTCAACAAATCATTTACAAAACATGAATATACATTCATATATGATTAATAAGTGATATACTAACATTTTATGAATGTTTTATTAATTTGGCTATAAGTCATTTATAATTTATTAGTTAATGATCAGTGATTAGTTATAAGCTGTAAGCTGGTCAGTGTTCAAAAGCACAAACATGCAGGTATGCTAAAGCACTATTTTTAAGAAGAGTAATTTATTTGTTTTGAAGTGGATTAACATTTATAAATGCCTTAAAGTCATGTGATTCCAGTGGATTATATTAAATCCTTTCACTCATCAGCACAGACTTGTGTTCTGTGTGGGGTCTAGTGATGAAGTGAACCTCTGAACTGGTTTTACCTTCTACTGAAGCTCACATCAGGTGCACTGAGTTAAACACTCCATGTGTGTCAGAGAAGACAGCTGTCTCAGGGTTCCTGCGGGGTCTTAAAAAGTCTAAAATTCTGAACTTTAAATTAAAGGCCTTAAAATGTCTTAAAAACGGCCAGATTTTCATCTAAGGTCTTAAATTTCATTTAGTGAGGTCTAATTTATTTATTTTTTTTACCCATTTCCAGAAACGCTATCTGCTGAAAGTTATTACAAAGTAGCAAAGAAGTAGCGAGTTGTAGTTCTTTCTGGGGATATTGGTGTTGGTACATACGCAGTGATAAAACTACAAATCCCATGATAAATGCAACACCTGCCTGCGAAATACGTCTGCATCTGTATTGCAATATTTGGTTATGGTCAAAGCGCCACCTGTTGGCAGCAGGAAGTGTGGCATTTTGAAATGACTTTGGCATAATTCTCCTGTATTCATTTGCTTACATGCATGTTGACTACTGTTCACTGTTTTCCTAAGGCCAACGGGTGGCGGTGAGCCCGGGTGCGAGGGCCCTTTCATCGCTGCTTGCAGCTTTGTTTATTAGGGCCCGAGCACCGATGGTGTGAGGACCCTATTGGAATTGCTCCATTTATTATTATTATTATTAGGGCCCGAGCACCGATGGTGTGAGGACCCTATTGGAATTGCTCCGTTTATTATTGTATAATGGTCTATTGTATCTGTTGGCGTTCTTTTTATTTTCGATTCTTCTTCTTCTTCCGCTCTTGAAGTCTATGGCAGCCCATAGAACCACTTGCGGGAAAGTTGTGAAATTTGGCACACAGTTAGAGGACAGTCTGACCTTTGTCCAAAGCAAATTTGGAGTCTCTAACTCAATCCCTCTAGCGCCACCAGCTGTCCAAATTTGCACTTATGTTTATGCTAATAACTTTTGAACCATAAGGGTTAGAAACAAAATTCTCAACAAAAAACTCCTCCTAGGCCGTTACTCCAATTTTCAGAAAAATTTAACCAGATCATCTTCAGACAATGCTGACAAAAAGTTATGGAATTCAAGTCGATTCCTCAAACCGTGTTCGTAAAACACGCAAACGAATTGTACATAGTGCTTGCGAAAATAGACATAAGGCTATATCTCCGCAACGCTTTATCATATTCAGACCAATCACAAGTGTCATCACAAGCATGACCTGAGGCATCATGCAGCGTTTTGGCGCAGCGCCACCTACTAGTGCGGAAATATGAAAAATGGCTATTTTTGCTTATAACTTCTGATGGTTTTGTCCAAAAATCATACATTTGATCTCGTTGGATTCGGGGCATCATGCGGAGTCCAATGATATCCAATTTTCCCATATCGGACATTTTGACCGTCAGCCATTTTGAATTTTGTGCTAAAATGCTGTATTTTACGAATGCATTAGCGTATTGTTATGAAACTCGGTATGGATCTTTGGCACCATGCCCTTACAATACTCAAAAAGTTTTGTCGCAACGCCACCTTGTGGTCAAAAGTTATAACAAAATTTACGAAAATGCTAATAACTTTTGTCTATATTAACCGATTGTAATGGAACTGGTCTCTATAGATTCCTTGGGTCATGCTGAGAACATAGATATCAAATGTGCCATAGTTGGCCGAACTTCCTGTCCACCGTATTGTTTTTCTTTAATAACCAACTTTTTCGAACTCCTCCTAGACCGTCAGACCATTCCGACAAAAAGTTATGGATTTCAAGTCGATACGTCAAACCATTTTTGTATACCGGAGCAATGAATTTGAGACATGATGCAAAACACACACTTGAAGCTGTATCTCTGCACTGCTTTATCGTATTCAGACCAAACTTGGTACATGTCATCACAAGCATGACCTGAGGCATCATACAGTGTTTCGGAGCAGCGCCACCTACTGGAGTGGAGATATGAAAATGGCTATTTTTGCTTATAACTTCTGATGGGTCTGACCAAAAATCATAAATTTGGTCTCGTTAGATTCGGGGCATCATGTTGAGTTGAATGATATCCAATTTTCTCATATCGGCCATTTTGGCCGTCAGACATTTTGAATTTTGTGCTAAAACACTCTATTTTACGAACGCATTAGTATATCGATACGAAACTCGGTATGGGTCATCAGGACAATGCCCTGAAGGAGCCTGAGAAGTTTCGGACCAGCGCCACCTTGTGGTCAAAAGTTATAACAAAATTTACGAAAACTCTAATAACTTTTGACTATTTTAACTGATTGTAATGAAACTGGTCTCAGTAGATTCCTTGGGTCATGCCGAGAACACAGATATAGCAAATTTGCCATAATCGGCTGAACTTCCTGTCCGCCATATTGTGTTTATTTAAAAACCTACTTTTTCGAACTCCTCCTAGACCGTTGCTCCGATTTTCACCAAAATCGAACCGTATCATCTTCAGACAATGCCAACAAAAAGTTATGGATTTCAAGTCGATATGTCAAACTGTTTTTGTATACTGGAGCAATGATTTTGAGGCATGATGCAAAACCCAGTCTTGAAGCTGTATCTCTGCAATGCTTTGACATATTGACACCAAACTTTGCGGTTGTCATTGTCAACTCACTCTGACTATACCGCATGAATTTGGTCACGGCTTCACCTATTGGTGGAAAGTGATAAACCAGTAAATCTTTATTATTTACTGTATGTGATTTTTCAGCTCTTTTGACTAAAATGATCCTAATAGGTCTTTAATTGCTCACTGTTGCAGTTGGTCTGATGCTTACGGCCATGTTGGCTGGCTTGTTGTGCCGCTTTTGTGCTTGGCCCCGTAATTGCTGCTTGCAGCTATATTTAGGGCCCGAGCACCGATGGTGTGAGGACCCTATTGGAATTGCTCCATTTATTAGGGCCCGAGCACCGATGGTGTGAGGACCCTATTGGAATTGCTCCATTTATTATTATTATTAGGGCCCGAGCACCGATGGTGTGAGGACCCTATTGGAATTGCTCCGTTTATTATTAGGGCCCAAGCGAAAATTCGCGCAGGGCCCTCTTGATCCCCTAAGGATTATTATTTTTAGGGCCCAAGCCAATGAAATGGCGAAGGGCCCTCTTGTTCTTCTAAGGATTATTATTATTATTATTATTAGGGCCCGAGCACCGATGGTGTGAGGATTTGGAATTGCTCAGCCAATTATTATTCTTCTCCAAAATGAATCGCATTTTTGAGGGCCTAAACGTTCTCAAAAACTCATGAAACTTTGCACACGCTTCAGAAGTGGTGAAAATTTACATCTGATATGGGTTTCAGAATTAGGTGTGGCAAAATGGCTCGATAGCGCCACCTACAAACTTTCAATTAAGCGCCCTTCGTGCTACATTTCACGTACAGTTATGAAATTCGGTAGACAGATGTAACAGCCCAATACCTACAAAAAAGCCCCTGGGTGCAAAGTTTGTAAACCCAACAGGAAGTGAGATATTTTGAATTTTCTCTACAAAATTTTGGCAGTTTTTGCCATTTCCACATGTTGTACTTTAACGAACTCCTCCTAGAGCTTTAATCAGATCAACATCATATTTGGTCAGTCTAATCTAAAGGCCTTTGAAAATTGCGAAGATCTAGAGTTTTCGCTGAAGGGCGTGTCTGTGGCGGCCTGGCAAAGTTCGATATTTTGCCATGAAACAGGAAGTCGTTGTAACTCGGGCATACAATGTCTGATCTGCCCCAAACTTCACATGTTTTATTAGAGTCCTGACCTGAAGACATCTATATGACAATATTCAGTTACAGTCATAGCGCCACCTGGGGGCAACAGAAAATGACATGTTTTACACTGTGATTAACTCCTCATAGAAATTAAACCAGAAGCACATCACATATGGCCAGTCTAATCTTAAGGCCTTTGAGATGTTAAATATCAAAGATCTTGAGTTTTCATTGAAGGGCGTGTCCGTGGCGGACTGACAAAGTCTGATGTTTCGCCATGAAAGAGGAAGCTGTTGTAACTCAGGCATACTATGTCTGATCTGCCCCAAACTTCACATGAGTGATAAAAGTCCTGGCCTAAAGACATCTATATGACAATATTCAGTTAGCTATAGCGCCACCTGTTGGCAGCAGGAAGTGTGGCACTTTTACATGATTTTGCCATAATTCTCCTGTATTTACTCGCTCACATGCATGTCGCCCACTGTTCGCTGTTTTCCTGAGGCCAACAGGTGGCGGTGAGCCCAGGTGTGAGGGCCCTTTCATCGCTGCTTGCAGCTTTAATTAGGGCCCGAGCACCGATGGTGTGAGGAACCTATTGGAATTGCTCCGTTTATTATTATTAGGGCCCGAGCACCGATGGTGTGAGGACCCTATTGGAATTGCTCCGTTTCTTTTTAGGGCCCGAGCACCGATGGTGTGAGGACCCTATTGGAATTGCTCCGTTTATTATTATTATTAGGGCCCGAGCACCGATGGTGTGAGGACCCTATTGGAATTGCTCCGTTTATTATTATTATTATTAGGGCCTGAGCACCGATGGTGTGAGGACCCTTTTGGAATTGCTCCGTTTCTTTTTAGGGCCCGAGCACCGATGGTTTGAGGACCCTATTGTAATTGCTCAGCCAATTCTTCTTCTTCTCCAAAATGAATCGCATTTTTGAGGGCCTAAACGTTCTCAAAAACTCATGAAACTTTGCACACGCGTCAGAAGTGGTGAAAATTTACATCTGATATGGGTTTCAGAATTAGGTGTGGCAAAATGGCTCGATAACGCCACCTACAAAATTTCAATTAAGCGCCCTTCGTGCTACGTTTCACTTACAGTTATGAAATTCTGTAGACACATGTAACAGCCCAATACCTACAAAAAAGCCCCTGGGCGCAAAGTTTGTAAACCCAACAGGAAGTGAGATATTTTGAATTTTCTCTACAAAATTTTGGCAGTTTTTGCCATTTCCACATGTTGTACTTTAACAAACTCCTCCTAGAGCTTTAATCAGATCAACATCATATTTGGTCAGTCTAATCTAAAGGCCTTTGAGACGTTAAATTGCGAAGATCTAGAGATTTCACTGAAGGGCGTGTCCGTGGCGGCCTGGCAAAGTTCGATGTTTCGCCATGAAACAGGAAGTTGTTGTAACTCGGGCATACAATGTCTGATCTGCCCCAAACTTCACATGTTTTATTAGAGTCCTGGCCTGAAGACATCTATATGACAATATTCAGTTACAGTCATAGCGCCACCTGGGGGCAACAGGAAATGACATGTTTTACACTGTGATTAACTCCTCATAGAGATTTAACCAGATCAACATAATTTGTTGTCAGTCTAATCTTAAGACCATAGTGATGATAAATCTTAAAGATCTTGAGTTTTTGCTGAAGGGCGTGTCCGTGGCAGCCTGACAAAGTCTGATGTTTCGCCTTGAAAGAGGAAGCTGTTGTAACTCAGGCATACTATGTCTGATCTGCCTCAAACTTCACATGTTTTATTAGAGTCCTGACCTGAAGACATCTATATGACAATATTCAGTTACAGTCATAGCGCCACCTGGGGGCAATAGGAAATGACATGTTTTACACTGTGATTAACTCCACATAGAGATTGAACCAGATCAACATCATATATGGCCAGTCTAATCTTAAGGCCTTTGAGATGTTAAATTGCAAAGATCTTGAGTTTTCTTTGAAGGGCGTGTCCGTGGTGACCGACAAAGTCTGATGTTTCGCCATGTAAGGTGAATCACTTTTTTGAGGGCCAAAACATACTCGAAAACTCATGAAACTTTGCAGATACGTCAGAAGTGGTGAAAATTTACGTCTGATATGGGTTTCAGAATTAAGTGTGGCAAAATGGCTCGATAGCACCACCTAAAAAAATTCAACGAAGTGCCCCTGACACTACGTTTCACGTACAGGTATGAAATTTGGTACACACATCTAACAGCCCAATACTTCCAAAAAAAGTCTCTTGGAGTGAAATCTGAAAACCAACAGGAAGTGAGATATTTTTAATTTTCTTTACAAAATTTGTGCAGTTTTTGCCATTTCCAGGTGTTGTACTTTAATGAACTCCTCCTAGAGCTTTAATCAGATCAACATCATATTTGGTCAGTCTAACCTAAAGGCCTTTGAGACGTTAAATTGCGAAGATCTAGAGTTTTCGCTGAAAGGCGTGTCCGTGGCGGCCTGGCAAAGTTCGATGTTTCACCATGAAACAGGAAGTTGTTGTAACTCGGGCATACAATGTCTGATCTGCCCCAAACTTCACATGTTTTATTAGAGTCCTGACCTGAAGACATCTTCATAACAATATTCAGTTACAGTCATAGCGCCACCTGGGGGCAACAGGAAATGACATGTTTTACACTGTGATTAACTCCTCCTAGAGATTTAATCAGATCAATGTCATTTTTTGTCAGTCTAATCTAAATTGCGAAGATCTAGAGTTTTCGCTGAAGGGCGTGTCCGTGGCGGCATGACAAAGTCTGTTGTTCCGCCATGAAAAAGGAAGCTGTTGTAACTCAGGCATACAATGTCTGACCTGCTCCAAACTTCACATGTGTGATAAGAGTCCTGGCCTGAACATATCTATATGCCAATATTCAGTTAGTCATAGCGCCACCTGCTGGCAACAGGAAATGACATGCTTTACACTGTAATTCCCTCCCAGAACCACATTTCAATATGCCACAAAGTACCAAACATACTAGAAACACGTTAAATCATGCAACACTTGGCTAAGTGCTAATGTATGCGATTAACGCCATGAAACAGGAAGTTGTTGTAACTCAGGCATATGATGTCCGATCTGCTCCAAACTTCACGTGTTTGATAACAGTCCTGGTCTGAACACATCTATATCGCAATATTTGGTTATGGTCAAAGCGCCACCTGTTGGCAGCAGGAAGTGTGGCAATTCGAAATTACTTACTGGCATAATTCTCCTGTATTCATTCGCTTACATGCATGTCGACCACTGTTCACTGTTTTCCTAAGGCCAACGGGTGGCGGTGAGCCCAGGTGCGAGGGCCCTTTCGTCGCTGCTTGCAGCTTTAATTCTTCTTCTTCTTCTTCTCCAAAGTGAATCACATTTTAGAGGGCCTAAACGTGCTCGAAAACTCATGAAACTTTGCACACGCGTCAGAAGTGGGTTTCGGAATTGGGCGTGGCAAAATGGCTCGATAGCGCCATCTAACGTACAGCCCCGCTCGCTACATTACACTAGGGTTTTGAAATTTGGTACACACATTTATCAGCCCAGTACCTACAAAAAATTCTCTTGGAGCGAAATCCGAAACCAAACAGGAAATCAGATATTTTGAATTAATTCACCGTTTTTTGCATTTTCCAGATGTTGTACTTTAACGAACTCCTCCTAGAGATTTAATCAGATCAATGTCATTTTTGGTCAGTCTAATCTAAAGACCTTTGTGACGTTAAATTGCGAAGATCTAGAGTTTTCACTGAAGGCTGTGTCCGTGGCAGCCTGACAAAGTTTGATGTTTTCGCCATGAAAAAGGAAGTTGTTGTAACTCAGACAAAAAACGTCCGATCTGCCCCAAACTTCACATGTCTTATTAGAGTCCTGACCTGAAGACATCTTCATAACAATATTCAGTTACAGTCATAGCGCCACCTGCAGGCAACAGGAAATGACATGTTTTACACTGTGATTAACTCCTAATAGAGATTTAACCAGATCAACATCAAATGTTGTCAGTCTAATCTTAAGACCTTAGCGATGATAAATATCAAAGATCTTGAGTTTTCGGTGAAGGGCGTGTCCGTGGCAGCCTGACAAAGTCTGATGTTTCGCCATGAAAGAGGAAACTGTTGTAACTCAGGCATACTATGTCCGATCTGCTCCAAACTTCACATGTGTGATAAGAGTCCTAGCCTAAAGACGTCTATATGATAATATTCAGTTAGTCATAGCGCCACCTGCTGGCAACAGGAAGTGGCATGCTTTATACTGTAATTCACTACCAGGTCCACATTTCATCATGCCACGAAGTACCAGACATTCTAGAAACACGTTAAATCATGCAACACTTGGCTGAGTGCTAATGTATGCGATTAACGCCACGAAAGAAACAGGAAGTTGTTGTAACTCAGGCATACAATGTCCGATCTGCTTTAAACTTCACGTGTTCAATGATAGTCCTGGCCTGAAGACATCAACATGGCAAAATTCAGTTACGGTAAAAGCGCCATCTGTTGGCCGCAGGAAGTGTGGCATTTCGAAATGACTTTGGCATAATTCTCCTGTATTCACTCACTTAAATGCATGACGCCCACTGTTCACTGTTTTCCTGAGGCCAACGGGTGGCGGTGAGCCCGGGTGCGAGGGCCCTTTCATCGCTGCTTGCAGCTTTAATTATTAGGGCCCAAGCGAATTAAGCGCGCAGGGCCCTCTTGTTCTTCTAAGGATTATTATTATTATTTATTTATTTATTTTTTTTTTTTTTCTGTCTTCCGGGGCTTTTTGGGGGCCTTAACATGCTCAAAAACTCTTGAAAATTGGCACACACATTGGAATCCGCGGCCATTAGGACGCCCCAGAGGCTGGTATCCGGGCGTGGCAGGGGGGCTCGACAGCGCCCCCTTGAAAAAAGTCTGAAAATTTGGTCCATATATTAAACACGCTTGCACGTATTAGTATGAAACTCGGTACACATATAGACCTCATCGGGCCGAACAACTTTCGTACTCTAAGTTAAACGCCACGCCAACAGGAAGTCAGCTATTAAGGGTTGTTTGAAAAACGCATGCTCTGGAATTTGATATACTCCTCCTAGACGATTAATCCGATCGCCACCAAACTCGGTCAGCATGAAGTCAAGACACTGATGATTAAAAATTGCCAGGGGATTTTTGATATCTCGAACGGTTTGGCCGTGGCGAGGCAACGAATTTATGGCGAGAAAAAGGAAACAGGAAATGTGTTATAACGTCTGCATACATATATTGATCTTTATGAAACTTCACGAGTGTGTTGGTTGTAGTAGTCTGATCACATGGATGTGACTATTGTGAGTCAAAGTTATAGCGCCACCAACTGGCAGCAGGAAGTGTATCACTTTTTGAAATGCTTTGAGATCACCCTCTTATTTTTACCTGATTTGCTTCAAACTTCATCAATGTAATGGCAATACACAGCAGATGTAGACCTATGACAGGATTTTTGATATTTGAAATATTGTTGCCATGGCAACAGGTCAAACTGTAATAATATTCTTGAGTGTTTTTGAGGCTCTTAACATGCTTCAAATTGCATGAAACTCGACACACACATCAATATTGTCAACCAGTAGACATGGACAAAGCCATAGAAATGGGCGTGGTGGAGGGGCTCAGTAGCGCCACCTTTTGACAAAAGTGGGGGGGTTAGATTTCCTACAGTCACCAAACTCGGTACACATATTGTTCTCATCAAGCCGGACAATTTTCTAATTTACATTCATTAGCTCCGACCAACAGGAAGTCGGCTATTTTTGTTTGAATGTTAATTTTTTGAAAAAACAGGCTATGAATTTTATACTACTACTCCTACAGGGTTTATCCAATTTACACCAAGCTTTTTTTAACTTGTTGCTAACACATTGAAGTTGTTTAATTGCAAACGGATTTTGGATACCTCAAACGGTTTGGCCGTGGCGAGGCAACAAATTTCTGGCGAGAAAAAGGAAACAGGAAATGTGTTATAACGTCTGCATACATATATTGATCTTTATGAATCTTCACGAGTGTGTTAGTTGTAGTAGTCTGATCACATGGATGTGACTATTGTGAGTCAAAGTTATAGCACCACCAACTGGCAGCAGGAAGTGTATCACTTTTTGAAATGCTTTGAGATCACCCTCTTATTTTTACCTGATTTGCTTCAAACTTCATCAGTGTAATGTCAATACACAGCAGATGTAGACCTATGACAGGATTTTTGATATTTGAAATATTGTTGCCATGGCAACAGGTCAAACTGTAATAATATTCTTGAGTGTTTTTGAGGCTCTTAACATGCTTCAAATTGCATGAAACTCGACACACACATCAATATTGTCAACCAGTAGACATGGACAAAGCCATAGAAATGGGCGTGGTGAAGGGGCTCAGTAGCGCCACCTTTTGTCAAAAGTGGGGGGGTTAGTTTTTCCTACAGTCACCAAACTCGGTACACATATTGTTCTCATCAAGCTGGACAATTTTCTAATTTACATTCATTAGCTCCGACCAACAGGAAGTCGGCTATTTTTGTTTGAATGTAAATTTTTTGAAAAAACAGGCTATGAATTTTATACTACTACTCCTACAGGGTTTATCCAATTTACACCAAGCTTTTTTTAACTTGTTGCTAACACATTGAAGTTGTTTAATTGCAAACGGATTTTGGATATCTCAAACGGTTTGGCCGTGGCGAGGCAACGAATTTATGGCAAGAAAAGGGAAACAAAGTGTTATAACTTCTGCATACATTAATTGATTTTGATGAAACTTTGGCTTAGTCTTCGTTGTACAAGGCTGATCACATGGATTTGACTATTGTGATTCAAAGTCATAGCGCCACCAACTGGAAGCAGAAAATGTGTCACTTTCAGCATACATTGAGATCACCCTCTTATTTTTACCTGATTTGCTTCAAAATTCATCAGAATAATGTTAAAACTTGGCACATGTAATCCTTTGAAAATGGGCAGGGAGGAGGGGCTCTATAGCGGCACCTTGTAGTGCAGTAAATGTGGAGTGAATTTGACATAGTCCTTTGATGTTTAACCATTTTAAGTGCCTATTGCCCGCTGTGCACAGTTGCCCTGAAGCCACCGGGGTGGCGGTGCCACCGGGCTTGGGCCCGCCATCGCTGCTCGCAGCTATATTTATTATTATTTTTTTTTATTTTTTTTTTTTTTCGTCTTCCGGGGCTTTTTGGGGGCCTTAACATGCTCAAAAACTCTTGAAAATTGGCACACACATTGGAATCCGCGGCCATTAGGACGCCGCAGAGGCTGGTATCCGGGCGTGGCAGGGGGGCTTGACAGCGCCCCCTTGAAAAACGTCTGAAAATTTGGTCCATATATTAAACACGCTTGCACGTATTAGTATGAAACTCGGTACACATATAGACCTCATCGGGCCGAACAACTTTCGTGCTCTAAGTTAAACGCCACGCCAACAGGAAGTCAGCTATTAAGGGTTGTTTGAAAAACGCATGCTCTGGAATTTGATATACTCCTCCTAGACGATTAATCCGATCGCCACCAAACTCGGTCAGCATGAAGTCAAGACACTGATGATTAAAAATTGCCAGGGGATTTTTGATATCTCGAACCGTTTGGCCGTGGCGAGGCAACAAATTTATGGCGAGAAAAGGGAAACAGGAAATGTGTTATAACTTCTGCATACATTAATTGATTTTGATGAAACTTCGGCTTAGTCTTCGTTGTACAAGGCTGATCACATGGATGTGACTATTGTGATTCAAAGTCATAGCGCCACCAACTGGAAGCAGAAAATGTGTCACTTTCAGCATACATTGAGATCACCCTCTTACTTTTACCTGATTTGCTTCAAAATTTTTTAAAACTTGGCACATGTAATCCTCTCAAAATGGGCAGGGAGGAGGGGCTATATAGCGGCACCTTGTAGTGCAGTAAATGTGGAGTGAATTTGACATAGTCCTTTGATGTTTAACCGTTTTAAATGCCTATTGCCCGCTGTGCACAGCTGCCCTGAAGCCACCGGTCAGATATTTTTAATTTAATTCACCGTTTTTTGCATTTTACAGACGTCGTACTTTAACGAACTCCTCCTAGAGATTTAATCAGATCAATGTCATATTCGGTTAGTCTAATCTAAAGGCCTTTGTAACGTTAAATTGCGAAGATCTAGAGTTTTCACTGAAGGGCGTGTCCGTGGCGGCCTGACAAAGTTTGATGTTTTCGCCATGAAAAAGGAAGTTGTTGTAACTCAGACAAACAATGTCGGATCTGCCCCAAACTTCACATGTTTTATTAGAGTCCTGACCTGAAGACATCTTCATAACAATATTCAGTTTCAGTCATAGCGCCACCTGCAGGCAACAGGAAATGACGTTTTACACTGTGATTAACTCCTCATGGAGATTTAACCAGATCAACATCATATGTTGTCAGTCTAATCTTAAGACCTTAGCGATGATAAATATCAAAGATCTTGAGTTTTCGGTGAAGGGCGTGTCCGTGGCGGCCTGACAAAGTCTGATGTTTCGCCATGAAAGAGGAAACTGTTGTAACTCAGGCATACTATGTCCGATCTGCTCCAAACTTCACATGTGTGATAAGAGTCCTAGCCTAAAGACGTCTATATGATAATATTCAGTTAGTCATAGCGCCACCTGCTGGCAACAGGAAGTGGCATGCTTTATACTGTAATTCACCACCAGATTCACATTTCATCATGCCACGAAGTACCAGACATGCTAGAAACACGTTAAATCATGCAACACTTGGCTGAGTGCTAATGTATGCGATTAACGCCACGAAAGAAACAGGAAGTTGTTGTAACTCAGGCATACAATGTCCGATCTGCTTCAAACTTCACGTGTTCAATGATAGTCCTGGCCTGAAGACATCAACATGGCAACGGTTACGGTAAAAGCGCCACCTGTTGGCCGCAGGAAGTGTGGCATTTCGAAATGACTTTGGCATAATTCTCCTGTATTCACTCACTAAATGCATGACGCCCACTGTTCACTGTTTTCCTGAGGCCAACGGGTGGCGGTGGCAATGTCATATTTGGTCAGTCTAATCTAAAGGCCTTTGCGATGTTAAATTGCGAAGATCTAGAGTTTTCACCAAAGGGCGTGTCCGTGGCGGCCTGACAAATTTTGATGTTTCGCCATGAAACAGGAAGTTGTTGTAACTCGGGTATACAATGTCGGATCTGCCCCAAACTTCACATGTTTTATTAGAGTCCTGGCCTGAAGACATCTTCATGACAATATTCAGTTACAGTCATAGCGCCACCTAGGGACAAAAGGAAATGACATGTTTTACACTGTGATTAACTCCTCATAGAGATTTAACCAGATCAACATCAAATGTTATCAGTCTAATCTTAAGACCTTAGCAATGATAAATATCAAAGATCTAGAGTTTTCGCTGAAGGGCGTGTCCGTGGCGGACTGACAAAGTCTGATGTTTCGCCATGAAAGAGGAAGCTGCTGTAACTCAGGTATACTATGTCCGATCTGCTCCAAACTTCACATGTGTGATAAGAGTCCTGGCCTAAAGACATCTATATGATAATATTTAGTTAGTCATAGCGCCACCTGCTGGCAACAGGAAATTACATGTTTTACACTGTGATTAACTCCTCATAGAGATTAAACCAGAAGCACATCATATATGGCCAGTATCTTAAGGCCTTTGAGATGTTAAATTGCAAAGATCTTGAGTTTTCGTTGAAAGGCGTGTCCGTGGTGACCGACAAAGTCTGATGTTTCGCCATGAAAGAGGAAGCTGTTGTAACTCAGGCATACTATGTCTGATCTTGCCCTAAACTTCACATGAGTCATAAAAGTCCTGGCCTAAAGACATCTATATGACAATATTCAGTTAGCTATAGCGCCACCTGTTGGCAGCAGGAAGTGTGGCACTTTTACATGATTTTGCTATAATTCTCCTTTATTTACTCGCTTACATGCATGTCGCCCACTTTTCGCTGTTTTCCTGAGGCCAACGGGTGGCGGTGAGCCCGGATGCGAGGGCCCTTTCATCGCTGCTTGTTATTAGGGCCCGAGCACCGATGGTGTGTGGACCCTATTGGAATTGCTCCGTTTATTATTAGGGCCCGAGCACTGATGGTGTGAGGACCCTACTGGAATTGCTCAGCCAATTATTCTTCTTCTCCAAAATGAATCGCATTTTTGAAGGCCTAAACGTTCTCAAAAACTCATGAAACTTTGCACATGCATCAGAAGTGGTGAAAATTTACATCTGATATGGGTTTCAGAATTAGGTGTGGCAAAATGGCTCGATAGCGCCACCTACAAAATTTCAATTAACGCCCTTCGTGCTACGTTTCACGTACAGTTATGAAATTCGGTAGACAGATGTAACAGCCCAATACCTACAAAAAAGCCCCTGGGTGCAAAGTTTGTAAACCCAACAGGAAGTGAGATATTTTGACTTTTCTGTACAAAATTTTGGCAGTTTTTGCCATTTCCACATGTTGTACTTTAACGAACTCCTCCTAGAGCTTTAATCAGATCAACATCATATTTGGTCAGTCTAATCTAAAGGCCTTTGAGACGTTAAATTGCGAAGAGTTTTCACTGAAGGGCGTGTCCGTGGCGGCCTGGCAAAGTTCGATGTTTTGCCATGAAACAGGAAGTTGTTGTAACTCAGACAAACAATGTCCGATCTGCCCCAAACTTAACATGTTTTTATAGAGTCCTGACCTGAAGACATCTTCATAACAATATTCGGTCACAGTCATAGCGCCACCTGGGGGCAACAGGAAATTACATGTTTTACACTGTGATTAACTCCTCCTAGAGATTTAATCAGATCAATGTAATTTTTGGTCAGTCTAATCTAAAGGCCTTTGTGACGTTAAATTGTGAAGATCTAGAGTTTTCTCTGAAGGGTGTGTCTGTGGCGGCATGACAAAATCTGATGTTTCGCCATGAAAAAGGAAGCCGTTGTAACTCAGGCATACAATGTCCGATCTGCTCCAAACTTCACATGTGTGATAAGAGTCCTGACCTGAACACATCTATATGCCAATATTCATTTAGTCATAGCACCACCTGCTGGCAACAGGAAATGGCATGCTTTACACTGTAATTCCCTCCCAGAACCACATTTCAATATGCCACAAAGTACCAAACATACTAGAAACACGTTAAATCATGCAACACTTGGCTAAGTGCTAATGTATGCGATTAATGCCATGAAACAGGAAGTTGTTGTAACTCAGGCATATGATGTCCGATCTGCTCCAAACTTCACGTGTTTGATAACAGTCCTGGCCTGAACACATCTATATCGCAATATTGGGTTATGGTCAGAGCAACACCTGTTGGCAGTAGGAAGTGTGGCATTTCGAAATGACTTTGGCATAATTCTCCTGTATTCATTCGCTTACATGCATGTCGCCCACTGTTCACTGTTTTCCTATGGCCAACGGGTGGCGGTGAGCCCAGGTGCGAGGGCCCTTTCATCGCTGCTTGCAGCTTTAATTTTTATCTTGTTTTTCATGGAACAGCTCCATAACATGAAAACTCACCATAAACTGATAATAAACGTAGTCCATTATTTCGTGCATTTTTTTCAAGTCTTCAGAAGTCATACGATGCCATCGTTTGAGGAAAAGATTCTTATAACGTAATATAACCATTATACATTAATAATCGTATCAATCCGCCATTTCATAACTTTCAAAATTGGCGCTTCTAACAATACGACACAGGTTTGCAGCAGTGACATCAAATCTCGCTCCTTATTGGCTGTCACATGTGATTTACGACTACCATAGAGTGTTTGCAACATGTCGAATTTGAGTTGCTGTGTTAGATTCAGCGCGATGCTTAAAAGGATGGAAATGCAGATCAGAGGAATGTTTGCAGCGATTACACACTTTAATTTCATTCTGTAACTCACAAAAAATTATGATTTGCTGTCATTTCGCTGGTAATGTAGCACACGCGTCGTGTTGTCTGTTCTGTATACTGCTTTTTGTAATGTTTTAAATAAATTATTGTGACTAACATACATTTATCTGCCTGTTACACTACTTATATTGTCAAAACGGTTATGCTTAAAAGCTTAAAATTATTCTTTTTATAAAACAGTACATCAACTAAGATAAGTCACTGTAAATATATCTATATTGCGTTTTTATTTTTGTGAAGTGGCTAAAAGTGGTCATGTTTAGGTATAAGGGTTGAGTTAGGGGCTCAAAGATATATATAAAATAGTAAAATATATTTGCATAAAAATTTAATTTTTATATAAAAATATATAATTTAAATATCGGGATTCGTATAGATTTTTATATCCTGTAACTGAAAGATATACTTTGCATATGGCAAATAAATGGTAAATTTACAAATTGCAGTTTGTACATAATTTATAAAGAAGATCTGCAAACGATGTGTATCACATCATTTGATGAAAGGTTTGATGAATAGATGAATAGTGAACATGATTAACATGATGAATAGTTTACACTTTAGAATAGGGGATGCAGAAAGTGCCATAAATGACTTGTATACATATACAAATAATTTGTAACAGGTAAGAAAGGTCTACAAATGATATATAACACATTTATAATTGATGAATAGTTTACACTTCAGAATAGGGGATGCAGAAAGTGTTATAAATGACTTGTATACATATACAAATAATTTGTAACAGGTAAGAAAGGTCTACAAATGATACGTAACACATTTATAAGTGATGAATAGTTTACACTTTAGAATAGGGGATGCAGAAAGCTTTGTAAATGATTTATTCATGCATTTACACATCTATAACAGGTGTTGAACACTTTGTAGTGTGTACTGGAGTGTAAGTGCTGACTGGAAAGGGTATAGGCAGCTGTCTTCTCTTACACACATGGAGTGTTTAACTCTGTGCACCTGATGTGAGCTTTAGTGGAAGGTAAAACCGGTTCAGAGGTTGACTTCATCACTAGATCCCACACACTACACACAAGAACACAAGTCTGTGCTGATGAGTGAAAGGATTTAATATAATCCACTGGAATCACCTGACAGTAATGCATTTATAAATGTTTATCCACTTCAAAACAAATAAATTACTCTTCTTAAAAATAGTGCTTTAGCATACCTGCATGTTTGTGCTTTTGAACACTGACCAGCTTACAAGTTTATCAATAAATCATATACTGATCATTTACTAATGGTTTGTTCATCATTTGTTCATGATTAACAATTGTTTATTGAGATAATGATACTAAAACAATTGTCATAAATACTTCAGTTATTATAAGTGATAAATAATGTCTTAACTAATAACTTATAAACCATCTACTAATGATCTGTTTGATTTAATTAAGATAACTTACAACACATTTGTAAATTGTTAGCATAACACGAATTAATGATTTATGAACGTATATTGTAATGTTTTGTAAATGATTCATTCATCATTAACTAATAACTTATAAGTGTCTCATAACTGAATTAATAAAACATTCATAAAATGTTAACATATCACTTATCATTTATGATCATATAGCCATGTTTTATAAATGATTTGTTCATAATTAACAAATAACTTATAAATGACTTATAACTGAATTAATAAAACATTCATAAAATATTAGTATATCACTTATCAATCATTTGTAAATGTATATTCATGTTTTGTAAATAATTTGTTAATCATTAATAATTCATAAATGACTTATAACTGAACATTATTATAAAGTGTTACCTAAGTATTTCTCATAATACCGGATACATTTTTAAAAAAAATTTCACTTCTTTGACACAGCTTTTGACACTATATTTTTGATCATGCATATATGGAAACAATGCAAAAATAACAACTAAATGCTACTTTAATACATCATATGAAATAAATATTCTGGAAAATAATGTAATGATACTTTGGGAACTCTCTCTATTTTGAGTATTCTCTATTCAAGCGTTTTTTTTTTTTTTTCTTTTGTATGTGTTCTGTACAATAAGTAAGATCTTTTTCTCAATGTCCAGGTTTATTCAGCAGAAGTTGGAGCGTGCAACTCCTGCAGAGAGGCAGATGGTGTTTGGGGAGATCCTACAGGCCGCTTACCAACTCATGACTGATGTCTTTGGGAACTACGTTATACAGAAGTTCTTTGAGGTAATTAATATTTAAAATGTTTTGCCCAGAAATGGACCAGGTTAATTCAGTTTTACGGCATTTCGAGGATGTGCATGAATCTGTTACTCATTCGGTCAGTTACTCTTTCCCCATCAGGCTCCGTTGTTAACAGGCAAAAGTTTCGACCACTTGAATATGAATGTTAAAAATGAAGTTACTTTGAAATAGACACAGAAATTGTTACGATTGCGCAGGCATGAAACAGAGTGAGAATCCAAATGCAAGCACCAACGTTTAATAACAAAAGGTAATCCATAAACAGGAGTAATTCACAGACAGCAGACGAGAGCAACGGCAAGAACACACTCACAAACGCAACGACCAACAAACAACAAATGAAGCATAAGGGTTTAAATAGACACGTTAACAATGGGCTGATAAGGGACAGGTGTTGGTGATATGATGTCATGGTAACTAATGAGGGTAACTATAGCGGCACACAAGGTACAGAAAAAAAGAAACCAAAACACAGGAAATAGAGATTGAAACAAAGAAAACCAAGATTACACTACAACATAAAAGTCCTACAAAACACAACACACTCCACACTCCAACACACTCCTGACATAGCCCCCCCTCAAAGGTGCGGCTTCCAGACGCACCTATAAACAAGAGATCCAGGAGAGCGGTGGAGCGGAGGCGAACTCTGAGGCGAGATGGAGGGCCTGGACCATGGAGTTGAGGAAGGACTAGAAACACAAGTGTTAAAGGAACCCGAAACAAAACAGGCAGTAAAGGTGGCCGGAGTGGCGCCAGCTGAGTAGGCGGCCAAGATGGCGCAGACCGGACCGAGGGCGCAGACCGGACCGAGTGCGTAGCAACCGGCGGACTTGGACTTGAGTGCGTAGCGACCGGCGGACTTGGACTTGAGTGCGTAGCGACCGGCGGACTTGGACTTGAGTGCGTAGCGACTGGCGGACTTGGACTTGAGTGCGTAGCGACCGGCAGGCCTGGACTTGAGTGCATAGCAACCGGCGGGCCTGGACTTGAGTGCGTTGTAACTGATGAAATTGCGTGCAAAGCGGCCGACGGGCTTGAGAGCGGAGCGGCCAACGGGCTTGGGTGCAAAGCGGCCAGCGGGGCAAACGGCTGCTCTGAGACGGCAGCAGGCCATTCTGGGACAACAGCGTGTTTCTCTGGGACAACAGCGGACTGCTCTGGGACAACAGCGGACTGCTCTGGGACAACAGCGGGCTCGAGCTGGCAGGCTGCTCCCAAGTCCATAGAGCTCGAGTACATTCTCCACGCACGCATGACAGCCAAGACATAAAAAGTAAAATCAGCCCTCTTGGCCATGACAGAACTTACAAGGAGAGAGGGCTGCTCTGGAACAACAACGGGGACGTGACGTGACTCTGGGCGATCAGCGGAGACGTGACATTGCTCTGGGCGATCAGCGGAGACGTGACGTGACTCTGGGTGAACAGCGAAGACGTGGCATTGCTCTGGGCGATCAGCTGAGACGTGACGTGACTCTGGGCGATCAGCGGAGACGTAGCGTTGCTCTGGGCGATCAGCGGAGACGTGACGTTGCTCTGGGCAATCAGCGAAGACGTGATGTTGCTCTGGGCAATCAGCGGAGGCGTGACGTGACTCTGGGCGATCAGCGGAGACGTGACGTTGCTCTGGGCAATCAGCGGGGGCGTGACGTGACTCTGGGCGATCAGCGGAGGCGTGACGTGACTCTGGGCGATCAGCGGAGGCGTGACGTTGCTCTGGGCGATCAGCGGAGGCGTGACGTTGCTCTGGGCGATCAGCGGAGGCGTGACGTTGCTCTGGGCGATCAGCGGAGGCGTGACGTTGCTCTGGGCGATCAGCGGAGGCATGACGTGACTCTTCCACGACCCCGACAGTAAATGCCGAGCCGCTCAACTGTAATGCCAAGTCAATATAATATTCAAGAGTCCAGCTAGGGTGATGCAATGGCACAAGAGATTTGAGTGGCTCAGATAACCCTCCCCGAAAGAATATCATTAAGCATTAATTGTCCATACGAGTCAAGTGAGCCACCTCTACAAAGTCCCTCACGTAATCCTCAATAGACAAATCTCCTTGACGGAGACGCAAAATTTGTGCTGCTGGATTCATGGTTGGGTTGGTCGTTCTGTTACGATTGCGCAGGCATGAAACAGAGTGAGAATCCAAATGCAAGCACCAACGTTTAATAACAAAAGGTAATCCATAAACAGGAGTAATTCACAGACAGCAGACGAGAGCAACGGCAAGAACACACAAACGCAACGACCAACAAACAACAAATGAAGCATAAAGGTTTAAATAGACACGTTAACAATGGGATGATAAGGGACAGGTGTTGGTGATATGATGTCATGGTAACTAATGAGGGTAACTATAGCGACACACAAGGTACAGGCAAAACAGAAACCAAAACTCAGGAAAAAGAGATTGAAACAAAGAAAACCAAGATTACACTTCAACATAAAAGTCCTACAAAACACAACACACCGGGATCCTGACAGAAATAGTGTGCCGATACAGTTACACAATGAATACAGTCAGTCACAGGCGATTCATACTCCAATCCAGAAGAGGGCACGTGCAGTAATGCAACGCTGTTTGCTACCAATAAAAAGTGCAGAAGAGATGATCGATCGGTATGTTTTAGGGATGTATTGATATCAGAATCTCACGGTATGATAATACCTCGGTATAAAGTCCACGATATGATACACTATATTGCCAAAAGTATTGGGACACCCCTCCAAATCATTGAATTCAGGTGTTCCAATCACTTCCATGACCACAGGTGTATAAAATCAAGCACCTAGGTAGCAGACTGCTTCTAAAACATTTGTGAAAGAATGGGTCCCTCTCAGGAGCTCAGTGAATTCAAGCGTGGTGCCGTGATAGGGTGCCACCTGTGCAATAAGTCCATTCATGAAATTTCCTCACTACTAAATATTCCACCATCAACTGTTAGTGGTATCATAACAAAGTGGAAGCAATTGAGAACAACAACAACTCAGTCATGAAGTGGTAGGCCATGTAAAATCACAGAGCGGGGTCAGCGCATGCTGAGGTGCACAGTGCGCAGAAGTTGTCAACTTTCTGGAGAGTCAATAGCTATAGAACTCCAAACTTTGTGTGACCTTCAGATTAGCTCAAGAACAGTGTGTAGAGAGCTTCATGGAATGGGTTTCCATGGCTGAGCAGCTGCATCCAAGCCTTACATCACCAAGTGCAATGCAAAGTGTCGGATGCAGTAGTGTAAAGCACGGCGCCACTGGACTCTAGAGCAGTGGAGACGTGTTCTCTGGAGTGACGCTTCTCTGTCTTGCAATCCCATGGACAAGTCTGGGTTTAGCGGTTGCCAGGAGAACGGTACTTGCCTGACTGCATTGTGCCAAGTGTAAAGTTTGGTGGAGGGGGATTATGGTGTGGGGTTGTTCTTCAGTGGTTGGGCTTGGCCCCTTAGTTCCAGTGAAAGGAACTCTTAAAGGGTCATGAAACCCCAAAACATATGTATAGGCTGCACATCATTGAAAACACTAAAGGTACTCATTAATGTTATTCATAAGTGAAAAAAAGTTATTTTTGCTTTTTTCAGAGTGATTTCTGTCTTCCGGTTTGAAAAGCTGAGTTGGAGCAACGTCACAAAATCTGACGTAATCGTGTACTTTCGGCCTAAGTATGGGCATGGTCGAACATGCTGACGTAGACCGTTTTGAGCGATTCTCGACATATATTCATGACATAAAGCTCATTTAATCCAATCACTGCGCTGCAGTATACATAAGATTATAATTGCGGTATTATGCTTGAGGAAGTATCACTTCTCTCGTCTCGGTCTGTTGTCATTCAGAGACATATCGTTGGTGCTCGTTTCCTCAGTGCCACAACACAATGTGTTTTCCTGCGACGCAACCAGAGCAGAGGTTTGTGTGCATGTGGATTGTTTTGCTGTAATCTACCAGCACGAATGGAAAATGTTGCATTACAGCAGAGAATTCAAATGTCACACAAGTGCGGCTCAATCTCCTCTGCCTGCTCTAGCTGCGTTCAGACATGCGAGCCGTAGGCTGTTTCCTTCAGCACAGCAGCACATGTGTTGTTTGTATTTTGCTTGCGATGCAGAACTGGAGTTTGAATACGAACACATGAAAAATACGACTGTTATTATGATATAGACGCGGAGCGCGCATATGATCGGTTTCAGCGCGGAGCTCCGTGATGAATTTAATAACACTAGCCACGTGGCACATAGCTCATACAGAATAAAGTATCCGTGTTTAAAGTTTTTATTTCACACATTTTCCTGCACCAAACATTAACCAGCATGGTGTAGTTATGCACACATATTTCTTCAAGTCTTCTTCAAATGAATTATATGTGCAAACTGGACACTGATACAGTGGTGTAGCCTATCTGAACGTGACGACACGATGATTCTAATAGACAAAAGACTGATTTTGAGTGCAGTGCTCGTAAACGTAATCAAAGTTGCCTATTATTAGCCCTATTAAATATTCTTTCACATTTCTCCCTTGTGCTTGGGAGTTTGTTGTCATTTTCTCCATGCTCATATATTAATATTCATTATTCTGTATAATGAGTGTGTTCTATGTCTGTGCTTCATTGGTTGTTCTCTCCCCTCTTCCGCCCCTCTGCACTCCCACTTTTCCAGAGCTTTACACGCCCATTTTAACAGAGTTTTTGCAGCTCAGAGGTGTGAACGACCAGGGTAAAACAGGGGGGTTTCATAACCCTTTAATGCTTCAGCATGCCAAGACATTTTGGACAATTTCATGCTCCTTCCTGTTCCAACATGACTGCGCACCTGTGTACAAAGCAAGGTCCATAAAGACATGGATGAGCGAGTTTGGTGTGAAGAAACTTGACTGGCCTGCACAGAGTCCTGACCTCAACCCGATAGAACACCTTTGGGATGAATTAGAGCAGAGACTGCGAGCCAGGCCTTCTTGAAAACATCACTGCCTGACCTCACAAATGCGCTTCTAGAAGAATGGTCAAAAATTCCTGTAAACACACTCCTTAAAGGTGCTCTAAGTGATCCTGGGTGGAGTAACTTCCTGTTGATGTTCGAAGTGTTGTCAAACAAAACAGAGGCTAGCTAGACCCTCCCCCCTCCTCCTCCTCCTCCCCCTCCCCTCCGTGCTTCCTGAAACAGTCATGAACGCGCATTTAAAATCATTCTTGTCGGTTATTGGCTGGAGCATGTTTATTATGATTCGTGGTCCAGGCTGTACCAGTTTGTTTTTATTGCCGTTTTCGGAGCTTGTGGCGATTACAGAGACCGTGTTTTTTACAGTGTGTTCAGGGGACAGGCAGCTAGCGGATAGTGAGGAGATGTTTGCTGTATATGACAAAAAATGTTTTGGCCTAAAAACACGTGATATCACTTAGAGCACCTTTTAACCTTATGGAAAGCCTTCCCAGAAGAGTTGAGGCTGTTACAGCTGCAAAGGGTGGGCCAACTCCATATTAAACCCTACGGATTAAGAATGGGATGTCATTAAAGTTCATGTGCACGTAAAGGCAGGCGTTCCAAAACTTTTGGCAATATAGTGTATTTATATTGCGATTATTTATATATATATATATATATATATATATATATATATATATAATATATATATATATATATATATAAAAAATGACAAATGAAGATTTTGTCAGTTTGAAACAGGAATTTCCAGTGCAGTGTTTTCGGTTTTCATAATAAGGAAAAAATGCACAATACTCAACTCAGTCCTTTTTATGTTTATTATACTTGTAAAATGAATTTAACAGACTGCTAAATCTCAACAAATTCACTAACATATATAGTTATACATTATATATATGTATGTATGTGTGTTATATATATTTATATAGTTTATATATTTAGTTTATATATTTAGTTTATATATATATATATATATATATATATATATATATATATGTATATATATATATATGTATATATATATATATATATGTATATATATATATATATGTAAAAAATAAAGGGCTGTCAATAAATGTAAAATTTAATTGTGATTAATCGCATACTTCATTATTCATTGTTCTTGTTTAATGCGTTTATTTTTCATTTTCTATATCCAGCAAAGTAAACTATCAGAAAAAAAAACACGGAAAAAAAAACATTACAGAACAAAATTGTGTACAGTATGTGTACAGTGCAACAGCAGAGAGCTTGTTTAGAGCTTTTTAGAGCTTGTTTACATTTTAGACATGTCAAGTTGTGATACTGAGCAGATGCAAAAAAAAAAAAAACCCTAAACCAGCCGCTTTGAACTGACTGCATTATATGCCTATACAGTACACAGATCCATTTACAATTAGTAAACACAGCAACGTACACAAAAAAATTAATATTTAAAAGCATTATGCTGAATGTGTGTAATGTGAATGTACTGAAATGCGTCTGTGCATCAATACAATGTGCGATCAGTGCATCGAGAGTGCACATGCACGGTTTGTTTGTGCATCAATAATAACAGAATTGCGTGCTTACTGCACGTCTTGATTACAATTTGCATCCATCAAATTTCTAGCATGTATTTTTGATGTTTATATTTATATATTTTTTCTTTCTTTATATGGATACTTGTATTCTTGACATTTGTATCTTGTATCCTTGACGTTTGTTACTGATTTTAAAGCTTGTTTCAATGTGCTTCTATTATTCCCTTCAGTGTTTGTCATGGATTGTTTTTTGTTGTTGTTGTTTTTGCCCTTATATGGATACTTATTTAAAGCCTGTATTATTTTTGTATCTTTGACGTTTGTCATTGAATATCTGTTTGTTTGTTTTTTTGTTTGTTTGTTTTTTTTGTTTTTTGTTTTTTTTTGAAAACTGATTTACAGCTTGTTTCAGTGGGTTTCTATGTTTTCTTTAAAGTTTGATTCCTTGAACTTCTTCCTCTTTCTCCCCTTAATCTTATTAGGAAACTACCTCTCAATTAGTGGAGCTGCACTTATCAGAGTGCACATAGCTGTATAAGGTTGTTATTCTTGTTATCTTATGACAGCCGAAATGTCATGTTTTTCAATGAATAAAGTTTGAGCTCTGTAAAGGCAGGAACACACCAAGCCGACTGTCGGCCGTTGGGCAGTTTTTGTTCGTCGGCAGACTAAGTTTTCTCAATCACTTTGAAGCAGTCTGAAGCTGTTTTGTGCAAGCCTGTTGAATGCGCAACAGCGCCACCTTTGTGACATATCCACCACGTTTCTGCAGCGCATGTGGGAATAATGTCAGCGGGAGTAAACAGTTCTTGTGCACACAGAACGAGCAGGTTCGAAACGCGGAGGGCGAAGGGAGATTTTCCTCTAGTTATTTGATCACGGATGGTTTCATTATCTCGGGTGGATAAAATATAAAAGGATAAAAATAATAAAATAATAAAAGCAAAAATGTGTTTCCAAATATACTTGGGCGGCCACTAATCCAACCATGTATGATTTTTTTTTTTTCTCATTAAAACCAAAGATGTTCATCAGTGATTGTTTATCAAAAGCAGGGAGACATTTGTGATTGTGATTTTAACGTAACGAATAGAGAGTCTCTGCAACAGAACTAGCGATAGACTGAAGCGCTCGTCCGTGTGAATCCGTAGTGTGCACAAGCGTAAAGAGAACACTTGCGCCTCTGATAACAGCGTCAACGAGCACTTAACATGATTTCAAAAACAACCCATCCCAGCGCCAGATCGCTTATTATTAACACAAATTGATAATCAACTATAGGTGTTTCTTTTGTATTCGATATCTGTGCCACGAGATGTTTCAAAAAGTGGTGGGGACAATATCGACCCTTTCAAAAAGTGGTGGGGACATGTCCCACCCGTCCCACCCGCAAATTACGCCTATGATCTTTTGCATATTTGAACCCTTTACAGCAGTGACTGAATGATTTTGAGATATGTCTTTTCACACTGAGGACAATTGAGGGACTCAAACACAACTATTAAAAAAGGTTCAAACATTCACTGATGCTCCAGAAGGAAACATGATGCATTAATAGACAGGGGGTGAAAATATTTGGAATTTGAGATCAAGGTAAATTGTTAGGGGTTCAAGCACGTAGTGCTGAAACCCTATTGTATCTGTTAGGATTTTTATTTTTAGGGGCCAAGCACAGAATGTGCGTAGGCACCTATTGAAATCGTTAGTTTTCTTATTATTATTCTTCCGCTCTGGAAGTCTAGAACCGTATGCTAAAAAGTTGTGAAATTTGGCACATAATTAGAGGACAGTCTGAACTGTGTCCATAGCATATTTGGAGTCTCTAACTCAATCCCTCTAGCACCACCACCTGTCCAAAATTGCACTTCTATTTATGCTAATAACTTTTGAAACATAAGGGCTAGAAACAAAATCTTTTTTCCTCTGATTCCTTGGCTCATGACGATTCAAATAGTCGATCTTCAGTCCATTGTGGCAAAAAGTTATCAAAAGCTTTTTGATGAACTCAACCATTCTTAAATAACACGCAAATTAATTTAACGCAGAGCACCCAATTTGGACTCATGGCTGTATCTCTGCAATGCTTTATCATATTCAGACCAAACTTCATACATATCATCCCATGCAAGACCAGAGCCGACATGCTGAGTTTCGTCGCAACGCCACCTACTAGTCTGGAGATACAAAATAGCCATTATTTTTGCTTATAGCTTCAGATAGGTTTGTCCAAAAATCATAAAGTTGGTCTTTTTCGATTCGGGGCATCATGCCGAGTCGGATGATATCCAATTTTCCCATGTCGGCCATTTTGGCCATCGGCCATTTTGAATTTTGTTTTAAAATGCTGTATTTTATGAACACATTAGCGTATCGTTACGAAACTCTGTATGGGTCATCAGCACAAGGCCCTGAAGGAGTCTGAGTAGTTCCAAACCAGCGCCACCTAGTGTTTTTTTTTTTCATATGCTTTTAACTTTTGATCTGGTTGACTTTATTTTTTTGGGAGTCATATCCTTAGCGGGTGTCATTGTCACCTCACTCTGACCATACCACATTCATTTGGTCACAGCGCCACCTATTGGTCGAAAAGTGATAAACCAGTAAATCTTTATTATTGACTGTATATATAATTTTCCAACATTTTGCCTTAAATGATCTTAATAGGTCTTTAATTGCTCACTGTTGTAGTTGGTCTAATGCTCCCAGCCTTGTTGGCTGGCTTGTTGTGCCTTTTTTGCTTGGCCTCGTAATTGCTGCTTGCAGCTATTTAGGGGTTCAAGCACGTAGTGCTGAAACCCTATTGTAATTGTAAGGATTTTTAGGGGTTCAAGTACATAAGTGCTGAAACCCTATTGTAATTGTAAGGATTTTATTATTATTTTTCTTCCGCCGTTAAACGTATCGTGCAGCCTAAACCATAAGGCCTAGAGACTTGAAACTTTGTCAAATGATAGTACAAAAATCGAGGAGAGGTTGACAAATTATGACCAAAATCGGCCAATAGGTGGCGCTACAGCAATCAAATGTGCAAATTTTTCCGCCATTTTGAATTTTGTCAAAAGTTTTGCAAAGTAGTCCTAGGTTTTCCGACCGATTGGAACCAAACCAGTGCAGAAATGTTCTCTGGAGTCTGATTATCAAAAGTTATCAAAAAAAAAGTTAAAATTTTGATTCACGGTCGCTAAGGGGCTCCAAAACGTACGTTAAGGGCGGAGCCTATTTTACTAAAATGGCTATAACTCCAGAACGAAATGAGATATTTGCACCAAACTTGGTAGACATGTGTAGGGGCTGAATCTTTGGTAACGATAAAAAAATTGCGTCGATTGAACGCTAAGTGGCGCTATAACTTGAAAAAAAACATAAAAACGTCTGTAACTAAGCAACCGTTAGTCCGATTGACTTGAAATTTGGCATGCAGTGTCTTGGTCCAAGTGGGCATGATAGTCTATGAGGACATTGGCGTATCTCTAAAAACATGGCCGCCATTGGCCAATGAATTTTGAGTACCTATTAGACCAGGTTAACGGAGGCCGATCGGAACGAAACTCAATGGGCATGTTCGACTCATAGTCCTAGAGGTCCGTAAGAATTTTGAAAGTAATTGGCCACAAGTTGGTGCTAACGAGTTTTACGCCTCGGTAATCACGTGGTGTTTCATAAAACCACACAATATGCATATCATTTGATAGATCTCCTCATGCTGAACAACTTTGCCTCAAGAACCAATGCAGTCAATCAAATCGTTCATTAATTATTTGCAAATATGTGAAAAACCTACTTTTGCGAACTAGTCCTAGGATTTTTGCCCGATCGGAATGAATCCAGTGTAGGACAATTCTATGGACTCTCTAGATCAATAATTATCAAAAAAAAAAAATTTTCGGACATTTTGAATTTTGTCCAAAACGTACTTTTGCGAACTAGTCCTAGGATTTTTGCCCAATCGTAACCAAACCAGTGTAGAAATGTTCTCTGGAGTCGGAATATCAATAATTATCAAGAGAAATTTGAAATTTTGATTCACGGTCGCTAGGGGCGCGTAAAAATCGATGTAATGCGAGGAGCCACTTTTACTAAAATGGCTATAACTCGAGAACGAAATGCCATATTTGCACCAACCTTGGTATACATGTGTAGGGGCTCAATCTTTGGTCACGATAAAAAAATCGCGTCGATTGGACACTAGGTGGCGCAATAACTTGAAAAAAACATAAAAACCGTGAATCAAATTGCTGTAACTAAGCAACCGTTAGTCCGATTGACTTGAAATTTGGCATGCAGTGTCTTGGTCCAAGGGGGCATGAGGGTCTATGAGGACATTGGCATATCTCAAAAAACATGGCCGCCATCGGCCAATGAAGTTTAAGCACCTATTAGACAAGGTTAACAGAGGCCGATTGGAACGAAACTTGATGGGCATGTTCGACACATGGTCCTAAAGGTCTGTAAGAATTTTGAAAGAAATCGGCCACAAGTTGGCGCTAATGAGTTTTATGTCTCAGTAATCACGTGGTGTTTCAAAGATCCACACAATATGCATATCATTTGATAGATCTCCTCATGCTGAACAGCTTTGCCTCTAGAACCAATGCTGTCAATGAAAAACCTACTTTTGCGAACTAGTCCTAGGTTTTTCGCCCGATCGGAAGGAAACCAGTGTAGAACAATTCTATGGAGTCTCTAGATCAATAATTATCAAAAAAAAAAGTTGAACTTTGCCCTTTGGGTCGCTATAACTGGGTCATTTAGAAAATGGGCGTGGCTAAATATACCCAAAAGCCTATAAAACCTAAACAAAAACTCAGAACTTCACGAAAATAGGTGAGCACATTAAGTATATGACTCTAAAGAAGCATGCCAAGTTTCGTGTAAATCGGACAATAGGTGGCGCTATAATTGTGAAAAAACTTTAAAAAACATATGCTTTTAATGGTTTTAGATGAAAATATATTTAACTTTGGATGTGTCTGACTTATTTTCACGGGAGTCACGTCTTTAGACTCCTGAATCCTTGCCGAGTCCAACGATATCAAATATGGTAGATTTCGCCTTATGGTTTGTGCTACGTTGCAATTTAACGCTTAAAAAACTTTTGCAAATATCTTCGAAACCGTTAGTCCGATCGAGACGAATCCAGCGTAGGAAACACGGAACCTAAGTTGCTTTATTAAATGTTAAAGCCCAAATGTCAAAATTTTGATAGGAAGTGGCAAAAAAATCCAATCAAAGTCTTTCATGGGTCATTTTTTATGCTCTCTTATATATAAGTGTCTATAACTTCAAAACGAAATGAGATATTTTTACCAAATTTGGCACACATATGTAGGGGCATACTCTGAGGACACCCCAAAAAAGTGGTGGAGATCGGGCATCAGATGGTGCTATAACTGTCAAAAAACCTTTAAAAACCATGTTTTTCCTTACTGAATTGCCTGTATTGGCTGTAAATGGTCTTTTCCGTCTATGATCTAAATGTTTACATGCTTGCTGAATAAGATGTAATAACTTTTTATGTGCTTAAAGGTCTTAAATGCTTGAACCCCGGTAAATGCTGCTTGCAGCTTTAATTAGGGGTTCAAGCACGTAGTGCTGAAACCCTATTGTATTTGTTAGGATTTTTATTATTTTTATTAGGGGTTCAAGCACGTAGTGCTGAAACCCTATTGTTATTGTGCTGATTTTTATTATTATTATTAGGGGTTCAAGCACGTAGTGTACACGTGTATGGGCTCATTCTTTGGTCACAATAAAAAAATAGCGTCGATTGGCCTTGAGGTGGCGCTATAACTTGGAAAAAAACGTGAAAACAGCTGTAACTATGCAACCGTTAGTCCGATCGACTTGAAATTTGGCATGCAGTGTCTTGGTCCAAGGGGGCATGATGGTCTATGAGGACATTGGTGTATCTCAAAAAACATGGCCGCCATCGGCCAATGAATTTTGAGCACCTATTAGACAAGGTTAACAGAGGCCGATCAGAACAAAACTATGTGGGCATGTTCAACTCATGGTCCTAGAGGTCTGTAAGAATTTTGGAAGAAATCGGCCACTAGTTAGCGCTAATGAGTTTTACGTCTCTGTAATCATGTGGCGTTTCACACATACAGACAATATGCATATCATTTGATAGATCTCCTCATGCTGAACAACTTTGCCTCAAGAACCAATGCTGTCAATCAAATCGTTCATTAAATATTCATGATTATGTGAAAAACCTACTTTTGCGAACTAGTCCTAGGTTTTTCACCCGATCGGAACTAAACCAAGGCAGGACAATTCTCTGGACTCTCTAGATCAATAATTATCGAAAAAAATGAACTTTATCATTTGGGTTGCTATAACAGAGTCATTCAGAAAATGGGTGTGGCAAAATATACTCAAAAGCCTATAAATCCTAAACGAAAACTCATAACTTCACGACAATAAGTGAGCATATGCCACACATGGTTCTAAATAACCATGATATTTTGTGGAGATTGGGCAACAGTTGTAGAAGTTATAACAGTTACAATGATGAAAAATGACAATGTTCCTATGTTTATAAATGAAATCTCAACCAATCCAGCCAGCACCGGGCTCATTCGAACCGTCTAGATGAAGTCTGTCGACATTATGAATTTCAGGCATTTTCATTGAATTTTCGCCGAGATATTAGCCAAAAACCAGCGGGCGCGATTTAAAATGGCGGCTGCCAATGACGTCACAATCCCGGTACATTTTTGCTTCTAACTCAGGAACCGAAAGTCCCCGCGAGCTCAAACTCGGATGGCAAGGTCCCCTCTTGGCCCTTGAGCGGCCACATCCGTCGCGGGCCTCGTGGACGCCCCCCCCCCGCGGATCGCTAGTTCGCGGGACCCCCGAATTTAAACAGCCGTAACTCCTGAGCCCTACCTCCTAGAACCTTTTTTGTTTGAAAGGCCTTTTCCCGGACTAGATTCGATTCGAGTTTGGTGCAATTTGGCCTGAGCTTTCTTGAGAT
The DNA here is from genome assembly GCA_036281575.1 of Ancherythroculter nigrocauda. Taxonomy (NCBI): domain Eukaryota; kingdom Metazoa; phylum Chordata; class Actinopteri; order Cypriniformes; family Xenocyprididae; genus Ancherythroculter; species Ancherythroculter nigrocauda. The sequence goes on along the minus strand of VTFQ01000014.1, from coordinate 17,479,085 downwards.
ATAAGCACAAAAAGATATGCATTAGACCAGGCATAACTCCCGACCCTCACCACCCACTGATGGTCTCGTTCCACAGGGCCTGTTGAGCTCTATCTACCCTCTGAGTTTCAGAATTTTTCGATGTCCTGTTCCCGAGATATAAGCGAAAAACCAAATTCCCATTTATCATTCATTCATTCATTAATCTGGTGTCAGAAAGACAAGACTTGCACTAAGATATTCTTACCTATCATGTATTTCAAATATCTACAACAATGTGTGTGTAAACATGTTTAATGCAGTCATGGAAAATTTACAAAACCAAAACCAGACCATTAAACTGAGAGTAGTAGTATTTAAACTGAAAGTAGGCTAATGACTGGTCCTTTGCTGCCACCTGCTGGTTAAAGTAGTCATATTGTTCTATAATGCATATTTAGACTTGATAAAATCACTATTAATGATTACAATCACATTTTGTCAAAATGCATCACTTAATTTTGGTTGAAGTATTAATGACAATTGTGCCACATTATGTGAAACTTTAAAGAGACTTGGAGTAAACATTTCGTTACCCATCATTTATTATGTCAATCAAATCGTTCATTCAAGAATATTTTAAAAGTCTACTTTTGCATACTAATCAGGTTTTTTAATCTGAACAAAACCAGTGCAGTACAATTCTCTGGACTCTGTTGTTTTATAATAATCCAAAAAGTTGAACTTTTGCATTAGTGGATATAAAAGGGTCATTTCAAAATGAGCAAGGACGTGTGACATGACTCTAAACAAGCAATTTCATGGAGATCGGGACAATAGCTACCTCTAACAGTTAAAAATGTGTTGAATGACAATGTTCATATTTTGTATATCCTGAAATTGTCATTTGCCACCAGATGGCAGTAGAAGGCCACTAATATAGTTCAAGATTTCAAGCTTTTTTCAAGGTTTTGTCATGTTATATCCCTTTTAAACTATATAAATCCTTATAATATCATTACAAATCACATTTTGTCAAGGTTTACCTCTTCATTTGTTCATCTGACGTATGTTTTTTTGCAGTAATATAACATTACAATCACACTGAGACCTGAAAATTATGATTTTTAAAGGGGAAACCTGGAATAAGCATTTTCTTATTCATTTTCATATTCTTATTTCTAAGCAACAAAATGTGTTTGTAAGCATGTTTAATTAATGTAGTGAACATGGAAATATACTTGAAACACAAGACAGATACTGTTTTGACACAGAATGAAAGTGAACCAATAAGTGGTGTGTGTGTGTATGAGTAAGCATGCGTATTATTGTTTAAGCCTTTTCTTTCTCTGTGTTTGGTTTAGCATATATCATATATGTGACATGCTTGCTAAATAAAACTTAAATATCTTTTAAACTTTAAAATATCTTTTTATGCATATGTGCTTAAATGCCTTAAATGCTTGAACCCCGGTAAATGCTGCTTGCAGCTTTAATTCAGCCCCTTACAGGGCTTTGGCCCTATTGTTTTCTTTAGGATTATTATTATTAGGGCCAAAGCCCAAGGGGCTGAAGGCCCTATTGTTTTCTTTAGGATTATTATTATTAGGGCCAAAGCCCAAGGGGCTGAAGGCCCTATTGTTTTCTTTAGGATTATTAGGGCCAAAGCCCAAGGGGCTGAAGGCCCTATTATTTTCTTTAGGATTATTAGGGCCAAAGCCCAAGGGGCTGAAGGCCCTATTGTTTTCTTTAGGATTATTATTATTTTTTTTCCGACTATTCGGGCATTTTTGGGGCCCTTACCATGCTCTAAAACTCATGAAACTTTGCACATACATTGGAACCCGCGGCCATCAGGGTACCAGCAGAAGCTGGTACCCAGGCGTGGCAGGAGGCTCGACAGCGCCCCCTTGAACAGGGTCCGAAATTTTGGTCTATATATCAAACACGCTTGCACATATAAGTATAAAACTCAGTACACATATAGACATCATCGGGCCAAACAACTTTCGTACTATAAGTTATACGTCACCTCAACAGGAAGTAAGCTATTACGGGTTGTTTGAAAAACACATGCTCTGGAATTTGATATACTCCTCCTAGGCGATTAATCCGATCACCACCAAACTCGGTCAGCATGAAGTCAAGACATTGATGATGAAAAATTGCCAGCGGATTTTTGATATCTCGAACGGTTTGGCCGTGGCGAGGCAACAAATTTATGGCGAGAAAAGGGAAACAGGAAGTGTGTTATAACTTCTGCATACATTGATGTTTATGAAACTTCAGCGGTGTGTTTGTTATAGGAGTCTGATCACATGGATGTGACTATTGTGAGTCAGTTATAGCGCCACCAACTGGCAGCAAGAAGTGTGTCACTTTCAAAATGCATTGAGTTCACTCTGTTTACCTGATTTGCTTCAAACTTCATCAGTGTAATGTCAATACACAGCAGATGTAGACCTGTGACAGGATTCTTGATATTTTAAATATTGTTGCCATGGCAACACATCAAACTTTAATAATATTCTTGAGTGTTTTTGAGGCTCTTAACATCCTTCAAATTGCATGAAACTCGATACACACATCAATATTGTCAACCAGTAGACATGGACAAAGCCATAGAAATGGGCGTGGTGGAGGGGCTCAGTAGCGCCACCTTTTGACAAAAGTGCGGGGGTTCGTTTTTCCTACAGTCACCAAACTCGGTACACATATTGTTCTCATCAAGCCGGACAATTTTCTCATTTACATTCATTAGCTCCAACCAACAGGAAGTCAGCTATTTTGGCTTGAATGTAATTTTTTGAAAAAACAGGCTTTGAATTTAATACTACTACTCCAACAGGGTTTATACAATTTACACCAAACATTTTTTACTTGGTGCTAATACATTGAAGTTGTTTAATTTGCAAACGGATTTTGGATATCTCAAATGGTTTGGCCGTGGCGAGGCAACGAATTAATAGCAAGAAAAGGGAAACAAAGTGTTATAACTTCTGCATACATTAATTGATTTTGATGAATCTTCGGCTGTGTCTTCGGTCTACAAGGCTGATCACATAGATGTGACTATTGTGAGTCAAAGTTATAGCGCCACCAACTGGCAGCAGGAAATGTGTTACTTTCAGCATGCTTTGAGATCACCATCTTATGTTTACCCTATTTGCTTCAAACTTCATTTAAATAATGTCAAAACATGTCAGATGTAGACCTTTGAAAAGAATTGTGATATCTCAAACACAGTTGCCTTGGCAACGCATCAAACTTTTATATTGGTATTGAATGCTTTTGAGACTCTTAGCATGCTTCAAATTGTTTGAAACTCCACACACACATCAGGATTGTTAGCCAGTAGACATGGGCAAAGCCTTAGAAATGGGCAGGGAGGAGGGGCTCTATAGCGCTACCTTGTAGTGCAGTAAATGTGGAGTGAATTTGACAGTCCTTTTATGCTTAACTGTTTTAAATGCCCATTGCCCGCCATGCACAGTTGCCCTGAAGCCACAGGGGTGGTGGTGCCACCGGGCTTTGGCCCGTCATCGCTGCTCGCAGCTATATTTATTATTATTATTTTTATCTTCCACCTCAACAGGAAGTCAGCTATTATGGGTTGTTTGAAAAACGCATGCTCTGGAATTTGATATACTCCTCCTAGGCGATTAATCCGATCGCCACCAAACTCGGTCAGCATGAAGACAAGACATTGATGATGAAAAATTGCCAGCGGATTTTTGATATCTCAAACGGTTTGGCCGTGGCGAGGCAACGAATTTATGGCGAGAAAAGGGAAACAGGAAGTGTGTTATAACGTCAGCATACATTGATTGATCTTTATGAAACTTCACGAGTGTGTTGGTTGTAGTAGTCCGATCACATGGATGTGACTATTGTGAGTCAAAGTCATAGCGCCACCAACTGGCAGCAGGAAGTGTGTCACTTTCAAAATGCTTTGAGATCACATCTTATTTTTATCCGATTTGCTTCAAACTTCACCAGAATAATGTTAAGACATGGTGAATGTAGACCTTTGAAAAGAATAGTGATATCACAAACACTGTTGCCATGGCAACACATCAAACTTTAATATTTGTTTTGGAAGCTTTTGAGACTCTTAACATGCTTCAAATTGCATGAAACTCAATGCACACATCAGAAATATCAACCAGTAGACATGGGCAAAACCGTAGAAATGGGCGGGGAGCAGGGCCTCTATAGCGCCACCTTTTGACAAAAGTAGAGGGATTAGTTTAACCTACAGTCACCAAACTCGGTACACTTATTCTTCTCATAAACCTGGACAATTTTCTAATTTACAGTCAGTTGCTCCGACCAACAGGAAGTCTGCTATTTTGGTTTGAATGTGGATTTTTTGACTAAACAGGCTCTGAATTTTAAACTACTACTTCTATAGGGGGTTTATTCAATCCAGACCAAACATTTTTTACCATGTTGCTAAGACATTGAAGATGTTAAATTGAGAACGCTTAATGGATATCTCGAAACGTCTTGCCATGGTAATAGATTGAAAAATGTCAAAAAAGGGAAACGGAATGACTCATATTTTCTATAAAAAAAACACTATACACAATTAATTCATATATAGAACAATACAGATGTTTGAAATAAACACATTTTATTATTTTTTTCCAATTCAAAATACTTGTGTAAGTTAAAAATAGGCAGATTAATCAATTTTTTCAATCAAATATAATTAATGTCATACATAGAGTAACAACTAGAGGGCAGCATATACCTATTTTTAAACAGGGTTGGATAAATCAAACCTATATAATCAAGCTGATATATATAGAACTTAGAATGTTTTTATGTACTGTTTGTGCAGGTATATTTAAAAATTTATCAAAGACTACTTTGTCACAATTAAGATGTTTTTTTTTTGTTTGTTTGTTTAAAATGTTCTTCTCAGTCTGTCTCAGTCTCTCTCTCTCTCTCTCTCTCTCTCTCCTCCCCCATACTACCTCAGCTTCATTCTGGTGAGTGTGTGTGTGTGTGTGTGTGTGTATGTGTGTGGATGGGAGGGGGTGTTTGGGGGGTGCCTGTGTGTGGGTCTATGTCTGTGTCACACTGTCTATGTATATCTTTCTCTCTCTGTGTATGCGTATGTGTGCATTACAATCTTATTTTTTTCTAGAATGTTTTGTTAGAATTTTTGAATTTATTTATTGATATAATTCAAATTTATTAAAAACCCCTGTTTCAGTAAAATTTCACATGATTATAAAAGTGGCTGTTTAAAATAAACTTGCATAAGTGAGCAGAAAAATCTAGACATGAACCTTATTATTACCTGAGACTGACATTAAAATTGTCTTTGCAGGATCTGTGATTTGGCTCTATTTATTACATATTAATTTTTTCATTTTATTTTTTATCTTATACCACACATATTAAAATTAAATGAAAGCATGCTTTTGGTGCATAATATTGGTGCACAAACAACATATCAGGGAGGTCAAAAAACATGAATAGAAGTGTGAGGATTATACAACATCAGCAATCACAGACATTCACATTATGGCTGGATTAGTTGTTTCAGAGCACTGTGGACTTTGCACAAATAACAGTATGTAATTTGGTCTAGAATTTTTATAGGGGTTGTCTGAAGCCGAGTTCAGACTGCACGATTTGGGTCACTGTTCTTTTCACACTGCATGACTATCTTGGCCAGCATTCAGTCGCTGCTGTGTTCAAAATGCATGATGGATCAGCGACAGAAGGTTTCACACTGCATGAATTTAGAATAGGAAGAATCGCCGACAACTCTGCCTGGCACTCAAACTACGTTTCACAACCAAACACGTGGGAGATGTAACAAGGAAACAACGCGATATCATGCATGCAAGACCGGAGTTCTCAAGTGAGACTGGGTTTATTATTAAAAACGGTAACCCGCAAGAAGCTTGCAATACGAATGGCCTGTGTGCTGATTTGCAGCAAAAATAAGAAAAAGAAAAGAAGAATATGGAGGAGGTAATGGTTGGGGAGACTGTAACAGAGCACTCACGTAACAGAGCATCGATTTGCCTGTGATTTCGGGCATTTGTCTGCGATTTCACAAAACCTGTCTGCGAGCTAAAATCAGGGCTAAAATCATGCAGCCTGAACTCGCAATGAGAAAAAACCCAGACATTTCAGATTATGATGATATTCTGCACTCATTTGAAATAGACTTATGACATGAAAGTCATCTCAATTTAAACGATCTCATGCATGTGGCTTTTGTGGTTTGTCATCATAGGAGCATCAGCACTGCAGTAAATGTGGTTTGAAATTGACATAGTCCTTTTATGTTTAACCGTTTTAAATGCACATTGCCCGCCATGCACAGTTGACCTGAAGCCACCGGGGTGGCGGTGCCACTGGGCTTTGGCCCGTCATTGCTGCTCGCAGCTATATTTATTATTATTTTTCTCGTGCCGTAAAACGCATCGTGCACCCAAAATCGTAAATGCTAGAGACTTGAAACTTTGTCAAATGATAGTACAAAAATCGAGGAGAGGTTGACAAAGTATGACCCAAATTGGCCAATAGGTGGCGCTACAGCGATCAAATGCGCGAAATGGCTCATAACTCCTAAACCGTGTGTCACAGACTCAAGTGTCTTATATCATTGGAAAGCTGAGACTTCCGGTTTCTGATTTCATTTCCGGTATGCAAATTTTTCCGCCATTTTGAATTATGTCCAAAACCTACTTTTGCGAACTAGTCCTAGGTTTTTCGTCCGATTGGAACCAAACCAGTGCAGAAATGTTCTATGGAGTTTGAACATCAATAATCATCAAAAAAAAGTTGAAATTTTGATTCATGGTCACTAAGGGGCGCCAAAATGTACATTAAGGGCGGAGCCACTTTTACTAAAATGGCTATAACTCGAGAACGAAATGAGATATTTGGACCAAACTTGGTACACCTATGTAAGGGATCAATCTTTGGTCACGATAAAAAAATCACATCAATTGGACACTAGTTGGCGCAATAACTTGAAAAAAAACAGCTGTAACTATGCAACCGTTAGTCCAATTGACTTGAAATTTGGCATGCAGTGTCTTGGTCCAAGGGGGCATGAGTGTCTATGAGGACATTGGCATATCTCAAAAAACATGGCCGCCATCGGCCAATGAAGTTTGAGCACCTATTAGACCAGGTTAACGGAGGCCGTTCGGAACGAAACTCGATGGACATGTTTGACTCATGGTCCTAGAGGTCTGTAACAATTTTGAAAGAAATTGGCCACAAGTTGGCGTTAATGAGTTTTACACCTCGGTAATCACGTGGTGTTTCACAAAACCACAAAATATGCATATCATTTGATACATCTCCTCATACTGAACAACTTTGCCTCAATAACCAGTGCTGTCAATTTAATCGTTCATTAAATATTCATGATTGTGAAAAACCTACTTTTGCGAACTAGTCCTACGTTTTTCACCCGATCGGAACAAAACCAATGCAGGACAATTCTCTGGACTCTCTAGATCAATAATTATCGAAAAAAATTGAACTTTATTGTTTGGTTTGCTATAACAGGGTCATTTAGAAAATGGGTGTGGCAAAATATACTCAAAAGCCTATAAATCCTAAATGAAAACTCGGAACTTCACGAAAATAAGTGAGCATATGCCACACATGGTTCTAAATAAGCATGATACATTTTGTGGAGATTGGGCAACAGTTGTAGAAGTTATAACAGTTACAATGATGAAAAATGATAATGTTCCTATGTTTATAAATGAAATCTCAACCAATCCAGCCAGCACCAGGCTCATTCGAACCGTCTAGATGACATCTGTCCACACTATGAATTTCAGGTATTTTCATTGAATTTTCGCCGAGATATTAGCCAAAAACCAGCGGGCGCGATTTAAAATGGCGGCCGCCAATGACGTCACATCCCGGTACATTTTTGCTTCTAACTCAGGAACCGAAAGTCCCCGTGAGCTCAAACTCTGATGGCAAGGTCCCCTCGGGGCCCTTGATCGGCCACATCCGTCGCGGGCCTCGGGGACGCCCCCCCACGGCTCGCTAGTTTGCGGGACCCCCGACTTTAAACGGCCGTAACTCCCGAGCCCTAGAGACTTGAAACTTTGTCAAATGATAGTACAAAAGTCGAGGAGAGGTTGACAAAGTATGACCAAAATCGGCCAATAGGTGGCGCTACAGCGATCAAATGCGCGAAATGGCTCATAACTCCTAAACCGTGTGTCACAGAATCAAGTGTCTTACATCATTGGAAAGTTGAGACCTTGACGAACAAAACGTATATCTCTGATTTCATTTCCGGTATGCAAATTTTTTTCTGCCATTTTAAATTTTGTCAAAAACCTACTTTTGCGAACTAGTCCTAGGTTTTTCGTCCAGTCGGAACCAAACCAGTGCAGAAATGTTCTATGGAGTCTGATTATCAAAAGTTATTAAAAAAAAGTTGAAATTTTGATTTACAGTCGCTAAGGGGCACCAAAACGTATATTAAGGGCAAAATGAGATATTTGCACCAAACTTGGTAGACATGTGTAGGGGCTCAATCTTTGGTCACGATAAAAAAAATCGCTTCGATTGGACACTAGTTGGTGCAATAACTTGAAAAAAACATGAAAACAGCTGTAACTATGCAACCGTTAGTCCGATTGACTTGAAATTTGGCATGCAGTGTCTTGGTCCAAAGGGGCATGATGGTCTGTGAGGACATTGGCGTAAAAAACTTTGCCTCAAGAACCAATGCTGTCACTCAAATCGTTCATTAATTATTCACAAATATGTGAAAAACCTACTTTTGCGAACTAGTCCTAGGATTTTCGCCCGATCAGAACGAAACCAGTGTAGGACAATTCTATGGACTCTCTAGATCAATAATTATCAAAAAATGTTAAACTTTACCATTTCGATTGCTATAATAGGCTCATTTATAAAATGGGCGTGGTAAAATGTACTCAAAAGCCTATAATTCCTAAACCAAAACTCAGAACTTCACAAAATTAAGTGAACAAATGCAGCATATGACTCTAAAGAAGCATGCCAATTTTTATTGAGATCGGACAATAGGTGGCGCTATAACTGTTAAAGATTTAAAATCCATATATTTTCAATGGTACATTGCCTGTTTTGGCTGAAAATGGTCAGTTCCTTCTATGATTTAGCTGGTTAAATGCTTGCTAAATAAAACTTAAATATCTTTTAACACTCTCGGGTTGGCGGTCACGCCGGCGTGATCACAGCGTTTTTTTTCTAACCAGTGTGAAAGAGACTCAAAATACTCTGTCAATGTTACACATACAATTAAGAGTTATACACCATTTTAATCTGTGGAATATCTTCTTTTATTTGTGTACACTCAGAGTAACAACAAAATGTGCTTTTTGTAAAATAAAGAAAACTAACATGATGCGTGATCTCTCGTCTCCCTCTGAACGAAGTCCAATCTGATAGTTCTCAGAAAATGAACTGTAACTTAGTGAATACTAATGACAAAAAAAATAGACTTATGTCTAAAAAAACATTGAAATGTCAGGTTTTAAATCGTGTAAGTCAAATCGAAAACAAACATTCTGTGTTTATGTAATCTGTTTGAAAAGAGAGCCATGTCAGAAGTCTGTGATTCAGCTCATTATCCGCTAATGTGGCCACGCCCACGGAGCCAGCACTATTCAGACGCAAATTCTGAGTCAATACATGCATACATCGTCTCAATCATGTATTTATCATCTTGAAAAGTGTTTTGAATAGCCATAGTTAGCGATCTCTGGCCTCTGTTAGTTCGGTTATTTCCTGGATTGCCTATTCTTCTTTAGTGCTCAGGCATTTGTGGACTAAAGGTGTACAGAGCGCCCTCCGGCTGCAAGTATGAATTCAAAACACAGTATCCAGCACTCATACTAATGACAATAAATCCTGAATAAATATTACTCCTCTGTATAGAAAATTGACAAACATATGAGAATCCATCAGTATTTCTCCAAATGTGCATGCTTTTAAGCTAAAAGCCTATATGAAATGCCATAGAGGTAACATAATTGTTCAGACACTTTGCATCACAGAAATACATTATATTTTAAAGAATATAATAGAATACCATTATTTTAAATTGTAATAATATTTCACAGTATTGCTATTTTTTCTGTATGTTTGATTTACATTATGATGAGATTTGAGACATGATCAACAGAGGGTTTTTTCACAGCCTACCTGACTGAAAGAGCTCATTATTTATGCAGCTCATTAGAGCTCTTTATGCAATTCTTATGTCTTCTCAGGTGAGAATCACCCATTATTCATGATTATTCACGCCTCCACGCATACTGTGTTTCTTGACCAAAGATGTTTTAGAAAATGTAAATCTCTCTATTGTTTTATATGAACAAGCAGGCAGCATAATTTTTACCTCATTTTGAAGCAAAAACTCTAGTCTACAACCTCAAATACCCAGAAGTCTTGTGAACAAAGATTTAATATATATTTTTTGGCCTTATTTCAGTGACTTAAGTTTTTTGTTTTTTCAATAACCATGCATAAACGTTATTCCTTCAAAAACATAAACATGTACATACATGTTCCTCACATATTATGGTAGCCTAGTTTGTGCTGAATACAGTGTAATGACACTTTTTCCATTAATATGTTTATGAACAGCTGAAAAAAGCACAAATGTCAGGGCATGTCAAAACTTCTCCAAGGCCCCAAAAATCCTCAGACCCCTGAGGGTTAAACTTTAAAGTATCTTTTTATGCATATGTGCTTAAAGGTCTTAAATGCTTGAACCCCGGCAAATGCTGCTTGCAGCTTTAATTATTATTTTTCTCGTGCCGTAAAACGAATTGTGCAGACCAAACCGTAAGTGCTAGAGACTTGAAACTTTGTCAGATGATAGTACAAAAATCGAGGAGAGGTTGACAAAGTATGACCAAAATCGGCCAATAGGTGGCGCTACAGCGATCAAATGCGCGAAATGGCTCATAACTCCTAAACCGTTTGTCACAGACTCAAGTGTCTTATATCATTGGAAAGCTGTGTCCATGACGATTTCATTTCCGGTATGCAATTTTTTCCGCCATTTTGAATTTTGTCAAAAACCTACTTTTGCGAACTAGTCCTAGGTTTTTCGCCCGATCGGAACCAAACCAGTGCAGAAATGTTCTATGGAGACTGCTTATCAAAAGTTATCAAAAAAAAGTTTAAATTTTGATTCACGGTCACTAAGGGGCGCCAATATGTACATTAAAGGCGGAGCCACTTTTACTAAAATGGCTATAACTCGAGAACGAAATGAGATATTTGTACCAAACTTGGTACACCTATGTAAGGGCTCAATCTTTGGTCACGAAAAAAAAAATCGCGACAATTGGCCACTAGGTGGCGCAATAACTTGAAAAAAAAACATGAAAACAGCTGTAACTATGCAACCGTTGGTCCAATTGACTTGAAATTTGGCATGCTGTGTCTTGGTCCAAAGGGGCATGATGGTCTATAAGGACATTGGCGTATCTCAAAAAACATGGCCGCCATCGGCCAATGAAGTTTGAGCACCTATTAGATAAGGTTAACAGAGGTCGATCGGAACGAAACTTGGTGGGCTTGTTTGACTCATGGTCCTAGAGGTCTGTAAGAATTTTGAAAGAAATCGGCCACAAGTTGGCACTAACGAGTTTTACACCTCGGTAATCACACGGTGTTTCACAAAACCACACAATATGCATATCATTTGATAGATCTCCTCATACTGAACAACTTTGCCTCAAGAACCAATGCTGTCAATCAAATTGTTCATTAATTATTCGCAAATATGTGAAAAACCTACTTTTGCGAACTAGTCCTAGGTTTTTTGTCCAATCGGAACAAAACCAGTGTAGGACAATTCTATGGACTCTATAGATCAATAATTATCAAAAAAAAGTTGAACTTTCCCATTTCTGTTGCTACAATAGGGTCATTTATAAAATGGGCGTGGCAAAATGTACTCAAAAGCCTATAATTCCTAAATCAAAACTCAGATCTTCACGAAATTAAGTGAGCACATGCATCATATGACTCTAAAGAAGCATGCCAACGTTTATGGAGATCGGACCATAGATGGCGCTATAACTGTTAAAGCTTTAAAATCCATATATTTTCAATGGTAAATTGCCTGTATTGGCTGAAAATGGTCAGTTCCTTCTATGATTAGGTGGTTACATGCTTGCTAAATAAAACTTAAATATCTTTTAAACTTTAAAGTATCTTTTTATGCATATCTGCTTAAAGGTCTTAAATGCTTGAACCCCGGTAAATGCTGCTTGCAGCTTTAATTAGGGGCCAAGCACCGAAGGTGCTTAGGCACCTATTGTTATTGTTGGCGTTCCGTACGCTTATTCTTCTTCTTCTTCTTCCGCTCTTGAAGTCTATGGCAGCCCATAGAACCGTATGGTAAAAAGTTGTGAAATTTGGCACACAGTTAGAGGACAGTCTGAACTGTGTCGATAGCAAATTTGGAGTCTCTAACTCAATCCCTCTAGCACCACCAGCTGTCCAAATTTGCACTTATGTTTAGGTTAATAACTTTTGAACCGTAAGGGCTAGAAACAAAATTTTCCCCTGATTCTTTGGCTCAAGACGAATCGACTGCACCATATGACGTCATTTTCCGTCATGAAAATTTTTCCGCCATTTTGAATTTTCTGAAAAACGTACTTTTTCGAACTCCTCCTAGGCCGTTACTCCGATTTTAATGAAAATTTAACCAGATTATCTTCAGAGCATGCCAAGAAAAAGTTATGGAATTCAAGTCAATTCCTCAAACTGTTTTCGTAAAACAAGCGAACGAATTGTGCATAGTGCTTGCGAAAATGGACATAAGGCTGTATCTCGCAACGCTTTATCGTATTCAGACCAAACTTGGTACATGTCATCACAAGCATGACCTGAGGCATCATGCAGTGTTCCGGCACAGCACCACCTACTGGTGCAGAGATATGAAAAATGGTTATTTTTGCTTATAACTTCTGATGGGTTTGTCCAAAAATCATAAATTTGGTCTTGTTAGATTCGGGGCATCATGTCGAGTCGATTGATATCCAATTTTCCCATATTGGCCATTTAGGCCGTCGGCCATTTTGAATTTTGTGCTAAAATGCTGTATTTTACGAATGCATTAGCGTATCGTTATGAAACTCGGTATGGGTCATCAGGACAATGCCCTGAAGGAGCCTGAGAAGTTTCGGCACAGCGCCACCTTGTGGTCAAAAGTTATAACAAAATTTACAAAAATGCTAATAACTTTTGACTATATTAACCGATTGTAATGAAACTGGTCTCAGTAGATTCCTTGGGTCATGTTGAGAACATAGATATCAAATATGCTATAGTCGGCTGAACTTCCTGTCCGCCATATTGTTTTTCTTTAAAAACCTACTTTTTCGAACTCCTCCTACACCATTGCTCTGATTTTCACCAAAATTGAAATGTATCATCTACAGACCATGCCGACAAAAAGTTATGGATTTCAAGTCGATACGTGAAACTGTTTTCGTATACCGGAGCAATGAATTTGAGGCATGTTGTAAAACACACTCTTGTAGCTGTATCTCTGCACTGCTTTATCGTATTCAGACCAAACTTGGTACCTGTCATCACAAGTATGACCTGAGGCAACATGCAGTGTTTCGGCGCAGCGCCACCTACTGGTGCGGAAATATGAAAAATGGCTATTTTTGCTTATAAATTCTGATGGGTTTGTCCAAAAATCATAAATTTGGTCTCGTTGGATTCGGGGCATCATGCCGAGTCGAATGATAACCATTATTACCATATCAGCAATTTTGGCCGTCGGACATTTTGAATTTTCTGAAAAACGTACTTTTTCGAATTCCTCCTATGCTGTTACTCCGATTCTCATGAAAATTGAATCAGATCATCTTCAGACCATGCTGACAAAAAGTTATGGAATTCAAGTCGATTCCTCAAACCGTTTTCGAAAAACTCGCAAACGAATTGTACGTAGTGCTTGTGAAAACAGAACTAAGGCTGTATCTCCGCAATGCTTTATCGTATTCAGACCAAACTTGGTAAATGGCATCACAAGCATGACCTGAGGTACCATGCAGTGTTTCGGCGCAGCGCCACCTACTGGTGTGGAGATATGAAAAATGGACTTTTGCTTATAACTTCTGATGGGTTTGTCCAAAAATCATATATTTGGTCTCGTTAGATTCAGGGCACCATGTCGAGTCGATTGATATCCAATTTTCCCATATCGGCCATTTAGGCCGTCGGCCATTTTGAATTTTGTGCTAAAATGCTGTATTTTACAAACGCATTAGCCATTTAACATAAACGACACTTTTTGCCAAGGAACACAGTATGCAAGGAGGCGTGAATCACCACTGAATAATGGGCCATTCTCACCTGAGAAGACAAAATAATTGGATAGTAATGAGCTGAAATGACTTGGATATTAATGAGGCATTTCAGTCAGGTAGGCTGTGAAAAAAACCTTCTGTGATGTCTCAAGCTCATTATGATATATGAAACATACAGAAAAATATTATTACAATATAAAGTAATAGTTTTATATTATACTTTAAAATATAATGTATTTCTGTGATGCAAAGAGTCTGAATATAGGCTTTTAGTTTAAAAGCATGCACATTTGGAGAAATATTGGATTCTCATATGCTTATGTCAATTTTCTATACAGAGAAGTTATATTTATTTAATATTCATTGTCATTACTATGAGCGCTGGTGTTTTCAATTCATCCTTGAAGTCGGAGGGCGCTCTCTGTGCATTTTTAGTCCACAAATTCATCTAAAAGAAGAAGAGGCTATTCCATGAATGGAGTTTCCAATTCATACTGCAGCCGGAGGGCGCTAAAGAAACAAAAACTCATCTAAAATTCACCTATAGAAGAAAAGAAAACAGGAACTAACTGCATGTCTTCTAGAGCTCCCTAACCATGACTTTTACATCCAGATAAACACTTTTCAAGACAATAAATACACGATTGAGACGATGAATGCATGTATTGCCTCTGAATTTGCCTCTGAATTTGCGTTTGAATAGCGCTGGCTCCGATAAATAAACTGAATAATGAGCTGAATCACAGACTTCTGACATGGCTGTCTTTTCATACAGATTACATAAACACAGAAGGTTTGTTTTCGATTTGACTTACATCATTTAAAACCTGACATCTTAAAGTTTTTTTAGACATAAGTTTAATTTTTCTGTGATTAGTATTCACTAAGTTACAGTTCATTTTCTGAGAACTATCAGATTGGACTTCGTTCAGAGGGAGAGGAGAAATCACGCATCATGTTAGTTTTCTTTATTTTACAAAAAGCACAACATTGTGTTTTTAATCTGAGTGTATACAAATAAAAGAAGATATTCTATAGTTTCAATTGATATATTACTTATGTCTCTATGACAAAAAAATGACAGAGTATTTTAAGTCTGTTTTGCTGCAATGTGAAAAAAAACCTGCAAAATGCGCCGGCGCGTTTTCAGACCTCAGAGTGTTAAATAAATATAAATGGAAAGTTAACAAGCATGCAGATCAAACTGATCTGCTCCAACTCTGGACATATACTCATTTAGGTCCAGGAGATGAAAAAGGACCAAAAACTTAAAGGCCACTGAGTCTTATCCAACCTTTTGACTATTAGAACAACATAGCTATTCATTCTGTGCCGAGCTGTCCTCACCACCAAGATTAACAAATGCTTGTGCCTTCTCAGCAGTGTCAAAGACATGTTTAGATGAGTTGTGAGTCATAAGGCAAGCAGGAAAGAGCAACCCATA
This sequence comes from Ancherythroculter nigrocauda, assembly GCA_036281575.1. Classification (NCBI taxonomy): domain Eukaryota; kingdom Metazoa; phylum Chordata; class Actinopteri; order Cypriniformes; family Xenocyprididae; genus Ancherythroculter; species Ancherythroculter nigrocauda. The sequence continues at coordinate 17,463,335 of VTFQ01000014.1, read as the reverse complement.
TCAAACATTAGCCTCCTTGAGTCTTTTGCTCACAGTGTTGAAAGCCTTACGCTGCTTTCAGAACCGCAGAGGTGAAGTCCAGGAAGACAATTATGTGTGCTCCGTTGTACATCAAAGGCAAATACAGCCTTGCAAGACTCAGAATTTTCTCTTTATCTGGACAGTGAAGTGGTCTGGCCACCATAGGGCCTGTTTCCAATTGGGCCTGTATGATGGGCATGGTCAATCTTCAGAGGTTTTGTAAAGTTATTGTACATCACATATGCGTTAACGTGTTAATGCGTTAACGTTGACAGCCCTAATATATAATAAACTAAAATAAAAAATAAAAAACAATTGTTATGTTTGTGATGTTTTTTTTTGTCTTGCTGAGAGTAACTGCTTTCTCTGTTTATCTGCTGCAGTTCGGCAGTGCAGATCAGAAACTGGCTCTGGCAACTCGTATCCGTGGCCATGTGTTGCCGCTGGCTCTGCAGATGTACGGATGTCGTGTGATCCAGAAAGCTCTGGAATCCATCTCATCCGACCAGCAGGTAATTGTAAGTTGCCTTTTGTTTACTTTACATATTACAAAACAATGTTAAGGAATTGTTTGATTGTACTGTAACTTTCTAAAGTACAGTTTTTGGTAGCACTTAAAGCCTTTATATATAATGCATTAAAAAAAATATTTTTAATGCATTAATTATGCCTTGTAATGCACTTTATAACTGATTACAATTGTTCAATTGAGACCATACAATGCATTATAATACATTATAATAATTACCTATTCATTGTTCTGTTTATTTATTGTCCTTTATTTAACTAGGAAATAAACAGTCTGAGATTAAAACTACGAAAACTGTAATAAACACATATTGATGTAATGCACCCAAATTACAGTAAATCACTGTGTCATCAGCATAGAAATTAAAACTATCATATCTAATGTTAAAGTCAAGATGATTATTAGAGATATATAAAGTAGAGGCCCCAGAACAGGAACATCCAGGTCATCTGTAAAGGTGCGGATGAGTGACCACCGTTCACACTCATTGTGTCCTGTCCATTAAAAAAATTTCAAGCCAGGATATGGTGTTTTTGGTTAATCCTATTATTTGACTCTGGATGTCAATTAGCTAAAATCAACAGTTTCAAATATAAATCAATAAAAAGTGATGCACAATTATATTGTTTGTCAAGTGCCTCAATGTAATTTAAGACCTTAATTCCAGCTGTAGTTAGCTGTTTTTCCCAAAACGTGTCAGATTCTGTGATTTTAAAATATTATGTTCAGCTAAATAAGTTGACAGTTGTTCACTACTAAGAGTTTCAAAAACCTTTGACAGAATACAAAGTTTAGAAATCTGCCTATAGTTATCCATTTTCGTGAGATCTCCTTCTTTTAACAATGGAATAACATAGGCAGATTTCCAGACCTTTTGGAATTTCATTTAAACAAATGAAAGATTAAAAATGTCAAAGGAACTGCTATAAAATCTGCAGCTAATTTTAAGAATAATGATTCTAATTGATCAGGGCCAGCTGATTTATTGTCATCCAATAATTTGAAAGCCTTTTTGAACCTGACAAATAGTAATATATAACTTTTTAAAACTAAAATTAAGATCCAATAAATGTCCTATATTATCCAGGTCATCATTATGTATGAGAGTGTGTGTATGTATATAGTTTTAGGTACCTGAAATAGATCCAGCATCAACAAAGTGCTTATCTTTATCTGATCTTTTATTTTATCTTTATCTATCTATTATGTGTGAGGGTAGCTATGCAGCCTTTTTTGCTCCTTATAAGGAATCTGTATTTTTACTAAATTTCAGGGGCTTATTTAAATTGCAAGTTGTTTCATTTAAGATGGCGCCCCCTTGAATGGTGTCTAAAAACTTGGTCCATATATCAAACACGCTTGCGTGTAACTGTATGAAACTCGGTACACATATAGACCTCATCAAGCCTAACAACTTTCGTGCTCCAAGTTATACGTCACCTCAACAGGAAGTCAGTTATTATGGGTTGTTTGGAAAACGCCTGCTCTGGAATTTGATATACTCCTCCTAGACGATTAATCCGATCACCGATCACCACAAGTCAAGACATTGAGGATGCTAAATTGCGAGCGGATTTTTGATATCTCAAATGGTTTGGCCATGGTGAGGCAACAAATTTATGGCGAGAAAAGGGAAACAGGAAATGTGTTATAATGTCTGCATACATTGATTGATTTTTATGAAACTTCACCTGTGTGTTCGTTATAGGATGCTGATGACATGGATGTGACTCTTGTGAGTCAAAGTTATAGTGCCACCAATTGGCAGCAGGAAGTGTGTCACTTTCAAAATGCTTTGAGATCACCCTCTGTTTTTTACCCGTTTTGTTTCAGACTTCATCAGTGTAATGTCAATACACAGCAGATATAGACCTGTAAAAAGAATCGTGATATCTCAAACACTGTTGCCATGGCAACGCATGAAACTTTAATTTTCGTTTTGGATGCTTTTGAGATGCTTGGCATGCTTTAAATTGCATGAAACTCGATACAAACGTCAGAGATGTCAACCAGTAGACATGGGCAAAACCGTACAAACAGGTGGGGAGGAGGGCCTCTATAGCGCCATCTTTTGACAAAAGTGGGGGGATAGTTTAAACTACAGGCACCAAACTCTGTACACTCGGTTCTCATTAAGCTGGACAACTTTCTAATTTACAGTCATTAGCTCCGACCAACAGGAAGTCAGATATTTTGGTTTGAATGTGGATTTTACACACACACACACACACACACACACACACAGACAGACGTAGACTATCTCTGTCTGTCCAAACTATATAAAGTTGATAAATAAACTTGCATAAGTGAGCAGAAAAATCTAGACATGTACCTTACTATTACCTGAGACTGACATTAAAATTGTCTTTAAAATTGCAGGTTCTGTGATTTGGCTCTGTTAATTAATTTTTTTATTTTATTTTTTCATCTTATACCACACATACTAAAATCAAATGAAAACATGCTTTTGGTGTATAAGATTGGTGTACAAACAACAGCTCAGGGAGGTCAAAAAACACATGAAGAGAAGTGTTAGGATTATACAACAACAGCAATCACAGACATTTGCATTAAGGCTGGATTAGATTTCTCAGGGCACAGTGGGGTTTGCACAAATAATAGTATATAATTTGCTATAGAATTTGCTATACAATAGAGGTTGTCTGAGAAAAAACACAGACATGGCAGATTAGTATTCTGCACTCATTTGAAATTGACTTATGACATTCTATGACATGAAAGTCATCTCAATTTAAACGAGCTCATGGATGTGGCTGTTGTGGTTTGTGAGCATAGGAGCCCCAGCTTCTGCAGTAAATGTGGTGTGAATTTGACACAGTCCTTTTATGTTTAACTGTTTTAAATGCCCATTGCCCGCTGTGCACAGTTGCACTGAAGCCACCGGGGTGGCGGTGCCTCCGGGCTTTGGCCCGTCATCGCTGTTTGCAGCTATATTTATTTATTTATTTTTATTTTTTCCATCTTCCGGGGCTTTTGGGGGGCCTTAACGTGTTCAAAAACTCTTAAAAATTGGCACTCACCTTGGAATCTGCAGCCATTAGGATTAGTATGAAAACTTGGCCCTATAGCAAACACGCTTATACACGTATGAAACTCGGTGCATATATAGACCTCATCAGGCCAAACAACTTTCATGCTTTCATTCGTTATACGCCAGCTCAACAGGAAGTCAGTTATTATGGGTTGTTTGAAAAACGCATGCTCAGGAATTTGATATACTTCTCCTAGGCTATTAATCTGATCACCACCAAACTTGGTCAGCGTGAAGTCAAGACGTTGAGGATGTAAAATTGCCAGTGGATTTTTGATATCTCGAACGGTTTGGCCATGGCGAGGCAATGAATTTATGGCGAGAAAAGGGAAACACTAAATGTGTTATAACATCTGCATACATTGATAGATTTTTATGAAACTTCGGCTGTGTTTGTTGTTCAAGCCTGATCACATGGATGTGACTATTGTGAGTCAAAATTATAGCGCCACCAACTGGCAGCAGGAAATGTCACTTTCAAAATGCTTTGAGATCACCCTCTTATTTTTACCCAATTTGCTTCAAACTTCATCAGAGTAATTTCAAGACACAATGAATGTAGACCTTTGAAAAGAATTGTGATTACTCGAACACTGTTGCCATGGCAACACATCAAACTTTAAAATTCATTTTGTATGGTTTTGATACTGTTAACATGCTTCAAATTGCATGAAACTTCATACATATGTCAGAGATGTCAACCAGTAGACATGGGCAAAACCGTAGAAGCGGGCGGCGAGGAGGGACTCTATAGCCAACTTTTGACAAAAGTGGGGGGGTTAGTTTTAACTAGAATCACCAAACTCAGTACACATATTGTTCTCATTAAGCCGGACAACTTTCTAATTTACAGTCATTAGCTCCGACCAACAGAAGGTCAGCTATTTTGGTTTGAATGTGGATTTTTTTTTTTTATAAACAGGCTCTGAATTTTAAACTACTACTTCTAGGGGGTTTATTTGATTCAGACCAAACATTTTTTACCATGGTGCTAAGACATTGAAGATGTTAAATTGCGAACGGATAATGGATATCTTGAACGGTGTTGCCATGGTGATAGACTGAAGTAATGTCAAAAAAGGGAAACGGAATGACTAATATTTTCTATAAAAAACACTATACACAATTAACTTATATATAGAATAGTACATATGTTTGAAATAAACACATTTTATTCTTTTTTTCAATTCAAAAAGCATGTGTAAGTTAAAAATAGGCAGATTAATTATATCTGATTGAAAAATAGATACGTCATACTTAGAGTAACAACTAGAGGGCATATAAATATTTTTAAACATTGTTGGATAAATCTAGCAATAGAGCAATAGTTTAGATAGACATTTTATACTGTATGTGCAGGTATATTTAACCCTCAGGGGTCTGAGGATTTTTGGGACCCTGGAGAAGTTTTGACATGCCCTGACATTTGTGCTTTTTTCAGTTGTTCATAAACATATTAATGGAAAAAGTGTCATTACACTGTATTCAGCACAAACTAGGCTACAATAATATGTGAGGAACATGTATGTACATGTTTGTGTTTTTGAAGGAATAACGTTTATGCGTGGTTATTGAAAAAACAAAAAACTTAAGTCACTGAAATAAGGCCAACAAATATATATTAAATCTGTGTTCACAAGACTTCTGGGTATTTGAGGTTGTAGACTAGAGTTTTTGCTTCAAAATTATGTAAAAATTATGCTGACTACTCTTTCATATAAAACAATAGAGAGATTTAAATTTTCTAAAACATCTTTGGTCAAGAAACACAGTATGCGTGGAGGCGTGAATCCTCATGTATAATGGGTGATTCTCACCTGAGAAGACAAAAGAATCACATAATAATGACCTGAAATGACTTGCATATTAATGAGGCCTTTCAGTCAGGTAGGCTGTAAAAAAAAACCTCTGTGATCATGATTGAAATCTCATCATGGTGTAAATCAAACATACAGAAAAAACAGCAATACTGTGAAATATTACAATTTAAAATAATGGTATTCTATTATATTCTTTAAAATATAATGTATTTCTGTGATGCAAAGTGTCTGAACAATTATGTTACCTCTATGGCATTTCATATAGGTTTTTAGCTTAAAAGCATGCACATTTGGATACTGATGGATTCTCATATGTTTGTCAATTTTCTATACAGAAGAGTAATATTTATTCAGGATTTATTGTCATCACTATGAGTGCTGGATACTGTATTTTCAATTCATACTCGCAGCCGGAGGGCGCTCTGCCCCTTTTGTCCACAAATGCCTGCTAAAGAAGAATAGGCAATCCAGGAAATAACCGAACTAACAGAGGCCAGAGATCGCTAACTATGGCTATTCAAAACACTTTTCAAGACAATAAATACACGATTGAAATGATGAATGCATGTATTGACTCAGAATTTGCGTCTGAATAGCGCTCGTTCTCTGGACGTGGCCGCATTAGCGGATAATGAGCTGAATCACGGATTTCTGACATGGCTCTCTTTTCATACAGATTACATAAACACAGAATGTTTGTTTTCGATTTGACTTACACGATTTAAAACCTGACATTTCAACGTTTCTTTAGACATAAGTCTAATTATTTTGTCATTAGTATTCACTAAGTTACAGTTCATTTTCTGAGAACTATCAGATTGGACTTCGTTCAGAGGGAGACGAGAGATCATGCATCATGTTAGGTTTCTTTATTTTACAAAAAGCACAACATTTTGTTTTTACTCTGAGTGTTTTATTTTTATTTTTTTACTCTGAATTTTATTTTTAACATAGGCTAACTTACACAAACTGTATGATTCCTGTCAACCCATTTTTAAGTTTCATAACAGGGTTTGAAAACCTCTGATATAAAGAATACATATAAACTTCAATGTTTTATATAACCTATAAACTTTGATGACGATGTTTTCTTAAACTTAAGCGTGCAAGTCTCATGCTTCGCATTATATAGCCTATTGAAGGGAACTTGTGATGGAGACTTCAGAGAGAACTATTTGTGTTGTTGGACATCGTTTTATTAAAATGCTGTGGGGAGACGCAGAAGAACTGATGAAATACGGATGGTTAAATGCTGGCAGCCTCCACATGAACGTGCTCTCACACAAAATGAGTTTAACTCCCTCGGGACAGCGGTCACGCCGGCGTGACCACCGCATTTTTTTTCTAACCAGTGTGAAAGAGACTCAAAATTCTCCATCAATGTTTCACATACAATTAAGAGCTATACACCATTTTAATCTGTGGAATATCTTCTTTTATTTGTGTACACTCAGAGTAAAAACAAATTGTTGTGCTTTTTGCAAAATAAAGAAAACTAACATGATGCGTGATCTCTCGTCTCCCTCTGAACGAAGTCCAATCTGATAGTTCTCAGAAAATTAACTGTAACTTAGTGAATACTAATCACAAAAAAATGAGACTTCTGTCTAAAAAAACGTTGAAATGTCAGGTTTTAAATCATTTAAGTTAAATCGAAAACAAAAATTGTGTTTATGTAATCTGTATGAAAAGAGAGCCATGTCAGAAGTCCGTGATTCAGCTCATTATCCGCTAATGCGGCCACGCCCACGGAGCCAGCGCTATTCGGACGCAAATTCTGAGGCAATGCATGCATTCATCGTCTCAATCGTGTATTTATTGTCTTGAAAAGTTTTTATCTGGATGTTAAAGCCATGGTTAGCGACCTCTAGAAGGCATGTCGTTAGTTCCTGGTTCCTGTTCTTCTTTATATGAATTTGTGGACTAAAGGTGCACAGAGCACCCTCCAGCTGCAAGTATGAATTGAAAACAGTATCCAGCGTTTATAGTGATGACAATAAATCCTAAATATTACTCCTCAGTATAGAAAATTGACAAACATATGAGAATCCATCAATATTTCTCCAAATGTGCATGCTTTTAAGCTAAAAGCCTATATGAAATGCCATAGAGGTAACATAATTGTTCAGGCACTTTGCATCACAGAAATACATTATATTTTAAAGTATATAATAGAATACCATTATTTTAAATTGTAATAATATTTCACAGTATTGCTGTTTTTTCTGTATGTTTGATTTACACCATGATGAGCTTTGAGACATGATCACAAAGGTTTTTTCACAGCCTACCTGTCTGAAAGAGCTAATTAATATGCAGGTCATTAGAGCTCTTTATGCGATTCTTTTGTCTTCTCAGGTGAGAATCACCCATTATTCATGATGATTCACGCCTCCACTCATACTGTGTTTCTTGACCAAAGATGTTTTAGAAAATTTAAATCTTTCTATTGTTTTATATGAACAAGCAGGCAGCATAATTTTTACCTCATTTTGAAGCAAAAACTCTAGTCTGCAACCTCCAATACCCAGAAGTCTTGTGAACACAGATTTAATATATATTTTTTGGCTTTATTTCAGTGACTTAAGTTTTTTGTTTTTTCAATAACCATGCATAAACGTTATTCCTTCAAAAATACAAACATGTACATACATGTTCCTCACATATTATTGTAGCCTAGTTTGTGCTGAATACAGTGTAATGACACTTTTTCCATTAATATGTTTATGAACAACTGAAAAAAGCACAAATGTCAGGGCATGTCAGAACTTCTCCAGGGCCCCAAAAATCCTCAGACCCCTGAGGGTTAAACGTGATTTCTATGTCGAGGTCTGTGTTTGTCAGACTTTGTTGGGCCTAATGCATAATGCCATGGTGTTTTACCCACAAATGGTCACTATGAGTATGCCAATAAATTGTTTCCATCACCTTAACGTGCATTTGAACTAACGCAAAACTCAAGATAATCTGCATCTGCATATTGAATTTCTTTGATAATTCTGACATTATTATGGCTATTATATTATGTATGGAAGAATAGAAATGCAGGATTTGTTGTAACACCTTATAAACCGAAAGAATAAGGAATAGCATAAATCAATTTAATTAAAACCTAAAAATGTAAATGAATAAATCATTTTAAAATGGACAAATGAGTAGATGTGTAAAATTGTTGTGCAATACTTGTTTTATGTTAAATGTTTGATTATTCATGTTAAATGTAAAAATGTTAAATAAAATAGAACAATAAATTAACCCTTAGGGGTCTGAGGATTTTTGGGGCCCTGGAGAAGTTTTGACATGCCCTGACATTTGTGCTTTTTTCAGTTGTTCATAAACATTTTAATGGAAAAAGTGTCATTACACTGTATTCAGCACAAACTAGGCTACAATAATATGTGAGGAACATGTATGTACATGTTTGTATTTTTGAAGGAATAACGTTTATGCGTGGTTATTGAAAAAACAAAAAACTTAAGTCACTAAAATAAAGCCAAAAAATATATATTAAATCTGTGTTCACAAGAGTTCTGGGTATTGGAGGTTGTAAACTAGAGTTTTTGCTTCAAAATTATGTAAAAATTATGCTGCCTGCTTGTTCATATAAAACAATAGAGAGATTTAAATTTTCTAAAACATCTTTGGTCAAGAAACACAGTATGCGTGGAGGCGTGACTCATCATGAATAATGGGTGATTCTCACCTGAGAAGACAAAAGAATCACATAAAGAGCTCTAATGACCTGCATAAATAATGAGGCCTTTCATTCAGGTAGGCTGTGAAAAAACCCTCTGTTGATCATGTCTCAAAGCTCATCATGGTGTAAATCAAACATACAGAAAAAACAGCAATACCGTGAAATATTATTACAATTTAAAATAATGGTATTCTATTATATTCTTTAAAATATAATGCATTTCTGTGATGCAAAGTGTCTGAACAGTTATGTTACCTCTATGGCATTTCATATAGGCTTTTAGCTTAAAAGCATACACACTTGGAGAAATATTGATGGATTCTCATATGTTTATGTCAATTTTCTATACAGAGTAATATTTATTCAATATTTATTGTCATCACTATGAACGCTGGATACTGTTTTCAATTCATACTTGCAGCCAGAGGGCGCTCTGTGCACCTTTAGTCCACAAATTCATCTAAAGAAGAACAGGAACCAGGAACTAACGGCATGTCTTCTAGAGGTCGCTAACCATGGCTTTAACATCCAGATAAACACTTTTCAAGACAATAAATACACGATTGAGACGATGCATACAAGTATTTATTTATTTATTTATTTTTTTTTGGAAGTTGGAGGAGAAAATGAGTTTTTTGTTTTTTTTTTTTTGTTTACTTTTCTCATTTTTTATTTACACAACAATCAACATACATATTCACATATCAACACAAACAACAATAGAGCCTGCATATACACAGATATTGTGCTTTTTCAACATGTACAAAAAAAGGAGAGAAGAGAGAATCACATCAGTCAATCAACAAAACCTGACATCAGCATCGGTTCGTCCACATACAGTTATAATTGGTTTCGGAGATAATTTATGAAAGGACGCCACATGACAGTGAACTTAGACCCGGAGCCCTTTAAATTAAGTCTTATTTTTTCCAAACTCAAGAATTGTAACACATCTCTGGCCCACTGTTTAAAAGAAGGAGGAAGGGACTGTTTCCAATTAATTAAAATCAGGCGCCTTGCCAACAGAGAAGTAAAGGCTATACAGTCCAATTCACTTTTTGAAAAAGTGTTTTTTTCACACACAACACCAAAGATGGCGGTTAAAGGATTTGCACAAATATCCTTACTAAAAATTCTAGAATAAGTTACAAAAATCTGTGACCAAAAAACAGACAAACTAGGACATAACCAAAACATATGAGCTAATGTAGCAGAGGACTGCTTACATCTTGTACAGATGGGATCTACAGAAGAATACATCTTTGCCAGCTTGGCCTTGGATAGATGAAGTCTATGTACAACTTTGAACTGAATAAGGCTGTGTCTAGCACAAATTGAAGAGCTATGGATTCTATATATAGCCTCACTCCATTCCTCATCCGTCAGGCAGATATTAAGATCCAGTTGCCAGGAATCTCTTTGTACATTAACAGAAATGGATAATAATGATGTAAATTTTAAGTATAAGCTAGAGATGGTGCCTCTTTGCTCTGGGTCATCAGGAAAAAGTTGATCAATAGGATTTGGATCGGGGAGGGAAGGAAAAGATGTAAAATTCTTACGTGTGAAATCGCGTACCTGTAGATATCTGAAAAAGTGGGCTTTAGATATTTTAAATTGAGTTTCTAATTGCGAAAAAGATAAGAAGCAACCATCAACAAAAAGATCTTTAAAGGTTAAGATACCTTTTTCTTGCCATAGCAAGAATGCCTGATCATTCAGAGGCTGAGGAAATCGATGATTTCTGGCAACTGGAGCACAAATTGAACCTCTCTGCCACCCAAAATGATTGCGAATTTGGGCCCAAATCCGTACAGAGTTCCATACCATTGGGTGCAGCGAGTGAGAGTCTAGACCCAATGGTAAAGGTGAGAATAGGAGGGATGAGAGTGAGAAAGGAAAGCAGGCTGCTGATTCTATCTGGACCCAGTCCGGAAAATGATTTGTATCATGTGAACCTTGCCAGTAAGACAGAGCTCTTAGATTACAAGCCCAATAATATAACTGAAAGTTTGGGAGAGCCATCCCCCCCTGTTCTTTAGGGTTTTGCAGAAAACATAGACGTATTCTTGGGGGTTTCTTGTTCCAAAGATAAGACAAGATTATCTTATTTAAATGAGCAAAAAAGGATTTCTTAATGTAAATAGGTATGGTTTGGAACAAATATAAAAACTTAGGGAGCGTATTCATTTTAATTACATTGATCCTACCAATTAAAGAGATGGGAAGCTTGGACCACTTTTCAAGGGTTATCCTAGTTTGTTCCAAGAGAGGGGTGAAGTTGAGCTTAAACAGCTCAGAAATGTTTCTTGAAACAACCACGCCTAAGTATGTAAATTTATCAGGGGCTACTGTAAATGGGTAGGCAGAAAAAGAAGTGTTTCTTGCTGCATGATTTATAGGAAATAATTCACTCTTAGAGAGGTTAAGTTTATACCCAGAGATAAGACTGAAACGCTCGAGTGCGGTCAAAACATGAGGGAGAGAATTATGTGGATCTGCAATAAATAGGAGCAGATCATCTGCATAGAGTGACAGTTTATGCTCTCTGTCCCCCCTAGTAAGACCTTGAATAGCTGTGGTTGACCTCAGCAAAATGGCTAGAGGTTCAATCGCCATCGCAAATAATAAAGGGGACAGAGGACAACCCTGTCTAGTTCCCCTATACAATGGAAAATATTGTGAGCTAGAGTTGTTTGTAATAACAGAGGAAAAAGGAGATGCATATAAGAGTTTAACCCAAGTCAAGAAATTTGGACCCACACCGAATTTCTCTAGACAGCTGAAAAGATAGCTCCACTCAACTCTGTCAAAAGCTTTTTCCGCATCTAGAGATATTAAAATTTCAGGTATACGCTTATTTGAGTCGGGAGAATAAATAATATTGAATACTCTACGTATATTGAAGAAAGAGAAACGTTTTTTAACGAAGCCAGTCTGATCTGGGTCTATGATAGTAGGAAGAATGCTCTCCAGTCTTCGGGCTAGAACCTTAGCTAATATTTTACAGTCGACATTGAGCAGGGATATGGGCCGAAACGAGCTACAGTTTAGAAGGTCTTTCCCTTTTTTAGGTAAAACTGAAATTCTCGCTTGATAGAATGTGTGCGGGAGACGGCCTATAGAGAATGATTCTTCAAGTACAGCTAGTAACAGAGGCATTAGTTTCCCTTTAAACATTTTTAAAAATTCTACCGTGAAGCCATCTGGCCCTGGAGCTTTTGAGTTTTGCATGTTTTAGAGGGCTAAATTAAGTTCTTCTAGATTTAGAATTTTCTCCAATTCTGCATTATCGTCCAAGGGAATTTGGGGTATTGTAATGGAATTGAAAAAAGAGTTAAGATCGGAAGGGTTAAAGTCAATTTCTGATGAGTATAGGGCTGTATAGAATTGTTCAAAAACCAAATTTATTTCCAATTCATCCTTTGTGATGCTGCCGTCATCTCTACGGATAGATGTTATAATATTTGTAGTTGAATATTGCCTTATTTGTTGTGCAAGAATTTTGCCAGATTTGTCTGAGTGTTCATATAATTTAGAGCGAGATTGTAGCAAAAGTCTTTCTGTCTGTTCAGATGTTATTAGATCAATCTCTGATTGTAGCTTTGTTCTTTCCTTAAACATTTCGGGTGAGGGTTTGATTGCAAATTTCAAGTCTAATTGTTTAATCTGATTAATAAGATCATTTAGTAGCTGGTTTCTTTTTTTTTTTCTCCCACGATGAAAATGAGATTATTTCCCCCCTGATATAGGCTTTTAACCCCTTACCAGTCACCCCCATTTTTGGCCAGGTAGTGAAAAATGACATACCCAAAATAAAATGGTTGCTGCGAACAAGTCCTCCGGACTACACACAAAACCAAGGTATCATTTGAAAGCTGACACTTGACAGTTTACTATGAAAGACTCAGAATTACTCTAGAAATTACTAATAGAGAGAGAAAAAAGCTCAAACACAATGGATAATTTTTTTATTTTTTTTTCATAATAATTGTTTATGGATATTAAAAATGCAAAAGGCAGATACATAGGGGCCTGGAAACATAAGCAAACTAAAGCCATATGTCTAATCAATATATGTTTAAAATTTGAAGGTGATACGAGCAAAAATGAACTTTTTACAGCCATTTATTTCAGTGCATGTCTAGGCACCTTTCCAAAAAGGCCACTTGGAGATGCCAAAGGGACACTTGGTAACCACCTTTTACTGTGAAGTATAAGAAGTCTATTTGATCATTTCCAAACATTTTATCATTACAATATGACAAAGCACAATTTATATACTATATCTGGTATATTTTTTTTCCTCTTAAAAGTTTAGAAAAATGCAAGTATGTTCATTTTTTGAAAGAGCTCCAAAAAGACCCCAAAGTAACACTTGGTAACTTGTAACAAAGTCTTTGTTCACTTCCAGTCTTTTAATGGTTTAGAAAGACACATTATTTAGCAAATAAAGTTTAAATACAAAAATTAAATAAAAAGTCTATAAATAAAATAAAGTCTATAAAATTAGGAACAGTTGTTCATAGCTATATACTAAGTTATAAGCAATCAACACAGTGATAAACATTTACCCAAAAATATGTATGTTTTGTATAAAACATAAAAAAACTAATACATATATAAAAAAATAAATATATACCTATACTTTGCATAAATGCTGTACATATACTCTGAACATAATCTGAATGCAGCGGTACAAAAAGACAGGACATGAGGGACATTCAGGGCAAACAGAACAACTTAGACAAAGTGCATGTAAACATATGCATTACCATGGTGAGTCTGGGTATCAGTGTGAATGGTAAAGTGTCCAGTATGCATGGGGAAAAAGTATTACCACTGGATTAGATGGTTTCTTCAGCCCACTCATCCACCTGTACATACATGTACTCTCTTTCCTCTGCCCTGGAACTTCTGAAGGCAGCTGAAGATGCTGCAGCCAGTGAAGGACACTTTGCCTGCTGTCCAGAGGCATGTGGTGCCCAGTCACCATCTGACATTCCATCACTGTTGAATTACACAAGTGGATTAGAAATGCACCCAACACAACAGATAATCTTGCACAAAGTATAAATATTTTTGCCTTTTCAAACCTGAAATTAAAATTATCATTCACAAAGCAATGTGCCTTCATACCCACCCTGGTTGTTGCCCTGATGGCACATTTACACCAGCTTACAAATTTTATATTCAAATTCCAAGGATCATTTACACAGCAATATAAAGCAATACCCACCCTGTTGTTGCCCTGATGGCACATTTACGCAATCTTACATTTTCTATTCAAATTCCAAGGATCATTTACACAGCAATATAAAGCAATACCCACCCTGTTGTTGCCCTGATGGCACATTTACAGTTACAGTTTACATTTATCTATTCAAACACAAAGGATCATTCACACAAAGCAATTTAGCTGCTGTCCAGAGGCATCATCTGAAGTTTCATCATCACTGTTGAATTACACAATAAGAATTAGAAATACACCTAACACAACTGATAATCTTACACACCAAAAATTACACATATTATTTCATATTTTTCCTCAGATACATTTGTCTGAACTTTGTCTTGCTTTCGACATACATAACTCAATATTCATAAAAGTAATATGATCAAGTTACGTTGCATTGTATACAGTTTGTTTATAACTCAGCAAATGAATAGGGAATTTCATAGCAATTTGATATATTCGTAAGATGAAACAGTGGAGAAACTGAAAACTAGAAAACAACGAAGAAAAAAAACACTACAATGTTTAGACACTTACCGATCTAAATCAGGGTCGAGACTTTCCAAAAAATATCCTCCGCTTCCGAGTCGACGCTAGATACAGCACTCTCCTCCGAATAATCCACATTTTCTTCATCACTGCTTCGCATAAGTTCCTCCGATGCAGCAGCAGGATAAAACTACTTATGTGCACGAGGCTAATGCATGGCTGGGGAATGCTGGCTGTGCGAGTGCTAGTGAGCAGCAGGTGTGTCCCTTGTATTTGCGTCACCCAGCGGGCGTGTGTAAATTTTCCAGGAAGCAAGTTGTTACGCACACTAAACAACAATGTTTTACACGCGAGATTATGCAAATCAACACATTGGCGTAATCGTTATGGCATAGGCTAACGTTACATGACAACACAATAGTTTGTCATTGCTGTCTTTTTACTTTTTTCCCCACTTATGTTTGCCTGTGCGTAATCGCACGTCACTGAAAGCGCCTGTCCACTTTTTTTTATATACTTGTTTATGTGTCCAGTTTTCATCGAACATCTTCTGGGCTGTTCTCATTTAT
The DNA here is from genome assembly GCA_036281575.1 of Ancherythroculter nigrocauda. Taxonomy (NCBI): domain Eukaryota; kingdom Metazoa; phylum Chordata; class Actinopteri; order Cypriniformes; family Xenocyprididae; genus Ancherythroculter; species Ancherythroculter nigrocauda. The sequence continues at coordinate 17,447,922 of VTFQ01000014.1, read as the reverse complement.
TTACAGACACTCTACTAAATACAGTGATAAGTTATATTTCATTGAATAAAGCGCTAGATGTGGACAGTTTGTCGAATAAACACGACAGCGCCCCCGTGAACAGCGCTTGCAGGATGTAAACAATGGAAGTTATATCGATTTTTATACCAGTTTGCATGCTTTTGGACAAATATTTACTATGGAAATCGTGTATTGGACTCTTACCATGAAAAAAACGTCGATGTCACCATTATATTGCCAAACATTACAGTTCCACGACACAAAAAGGTAAGGACCCCCCTCCACTTTTGTTGTCTTAGGAAATTGTTCACGGTCATACAGAATAACAAAAAACTACTATAAAGTTATCTTGATTGTATAATGCTTGCACAGGTTGAATCAGCATTCTTGTATCTTTCACACAACTTGATAAATTTAACTCAACTTGATCATTTTACCTGATAAAATGTATTGTAAACCAGCGATCACTGTAAACAATGTCACACGTGGGGCCGTCACCGATCTTTGACCGCAAAGGGGTTAAAGACTCCCAAAGTGTAGCCTTGCTAATGTCTGGGGTGTCATTAATAGATAAAAAAAGATCAATTCGATTATTTATGAAGTCCACAAAGGATGAATTGGAAAGAATAAAATTATTAAAGCGCCATGACTTCCGAATTGGCGATTTGGGAAAAGCTAATTTTAATACAACTGGACTATGATCTGAAATTACGATAGATTCATATTTACAGTCAGTAACAGAAGTTAAAAGTTTCTCATCTATTAAGAAGTAATCGATTCGTGAGTATGAACGATGCACTGGGGAAAAAAATGAAAATTGCTTAAGATTTGGGTATAAAAAACGCCAGGGATCTGAAAATTTATATGTCTCCAAAAAAGTATTTATAAACATGGCGGATTTAGTTATATTGTAGGGCGTTTTTGAAGACCGATCCATGGTGGGGTGGAGCACACAGTTAAAGTCTCCTCCTAAGATTAATTTATGTGTAGACATTGGGGAGATTAGTTAAAAAAGATTTTATAAATGATACGTCATCCCAATTAGGGGCATAAATATTGGCTAGGATCAGGGAAACATTATATAATGAACCAGTTACTACTACAAATCTTCCCCCTCTATCAATTTGAACATTACTCACACAGAATGGAGTGTTCTTACTAATAAGAATTGCGGTCCCTCTGGATTTTGACTGGAAATCTGAGTGATAAATTTGTCCAACCCATGATTTTTGTAGTTTATGATGATCAGCTGATATTAAGTGAGTTTCTTGGAGAAATGCTATATTTGCATCCAGTCTCTTTAAATGGGTAAGGATCTTATTGCGCTTTATAATGTGGTTAACCCCTTTCACATTCCAACTTACAAAGTTCACTGTAAGTGATTTACTATGTCCCAGGTTTTATAGCATTATTTAATGGACAAAACACTGATGTGTCAACCTCCTTTTGAAATTTACCTATCAATTGTACACAAAAGCACATGTAAACATGAACAAATTTGAATGTTGAACAGACACCTTGACCCCAACCCACCCACCATGCAGCTCCCCAAACGAGCAGCAAGAAAACATCCCACATGTTACTAACCTTCAACGTTCCCAAACGCATTGGACTTCTTCTAAACGCTCAACATGCAAAATATTCTTTAACACACAATTATTTTTGTTGAAAAGAGTTTCATAAGACAATCTAGTCTTTCACCAGTAGGTGTCCCCAATGTCGAGGTAAGAAAAGAGAGAAAAAGAGAAAAAAAAAAAAAGTAGTAATAATAATAACAGTACTAATAATAATAGATGATAACAGAAAATGTAGTGTTCAATGACAGACGAATATAATGCCCAGCTAAACAAAAGGGTCCATAAAGTGGACAGGCACTGCCAGAGTTTATGTCCCGCATAGCACTGAACACGCTGTATCAAACATCGAGGGGTCCTGAAAAACTATTCAGAAACGCGTGCATCTATTTTTGGTTTAATGTGTTGCTCGAAGTAAGCCTCCGCTTCCGATGGTGACTTAAAAGAAAGTCTTGTGTTGTCATAAGTGAACCGTAAATCTGCCGGATGGTGAATGCCGTAGGAAATCCCGGCCTGCTTAAGCTTGAGTTTCACGGAGTTAAAGGCAGCTCTTCTACGGCTCAATTCGGCACTCATATCTGGGAAAATATGGACACGTGCGCCGCGAAATGTGAGCTCACCTCGTTTCCTGGAGGCTTGAAGAATTTTGGCCTTATCAGAGAAGTAGTGTAGACGAACGATCATTGCTCTGGGCCTGTCGCCAGGACGAGGCTTTGGAGCGAGGGCACGATGAGCGCGATCTAACACCACCGACTGAAGATCAGGCAGATCTTCACCTAGCACCTCTGAGAAGAAGCCAGACATCAAATCAGTAGGCCGGCCATTCTCCGCATCCTCAGGTATGCCATTGGCGACGACTCCTATTCTCGAGGTCTTGTTGTTGCTCTTGTAACTTCAGTATTTGATCTTTCAACGTTGAGACTGTGGTTACCATTGCTTCTAGTGAGTCGTGATGGGAATTGAGAGTTGTTTCCATATTCTCCATAGTATCAGACATAATGGTTTGCTTAGTCTGAATGGAGTGGATTTGCCCCGTTATCTCCAGTTGTAAAGCATCCATTTTGGTTTTAACCTCCGATCGAAAATTTTCGACCATCAAGCCAATCTCTGAGCGGAAGCTCGCCATCTCTGTTTTGATGGTGTCAGACATCTGACTGCGAGAAGATGTTAGTTCAGTTTTAACCAGCTGAAGAAGTGTATTGTCTTCTGGTGTCAAAGATAGCTCTGCGCGGTTGCTAGTAGCGGCCTCCATGCTAGCTTGCTTTAGATTGGGACTGTCGAGCCGTGTCTGTCTTGTCGTCGATTTTTTCACGTTTTTGCTTGTCATTTTACAATAGATCGGTTAATAGGGATCCAGAGTATTATTACGGACGAAACTGTCCCTTTTCAAAGTATACTTGATCGTATTTTAGTGTAAATAAAATGAGATTATGTGAGAGCGCAAACGAAACGCGACTACCTCCTCATCGCGCCACCGGAAGTCGATGCATACAAGTATTGCCTCAGAATTTGCGTCTGAATAGTGCTGGCTCCGTGGGCGTGGCCGCATTAGCGGATAATGAGCTGAATCACGGACTTCTGACATGGCTCTCTTTTCATACAGATTACATAAACAGAATTTTTGTTTTCAATTTCACTTACACGATTTAAAACCTGAAATTTCAACGTTTTTTTAGACAGAAGTTTCATTTTTTTGTGATTACTATTCACTAAGTTACAGTTAATTTTCTGAGAACTATCAGATTGGACTTCATTCAGAGGGAGACGAGAGATCACGCATCATGTTAGTTTTCTTTATTTTGCATTTTGTTTTTACTCTGAGTGTACACAAAAGAAGATATGCCACAGATTAAAATGGTGTATAGCTCCTAATTGTATGTGCAATATTGACGGAGTATTTTGAGTCTCTTTCACACTGGTTAGAAAAAAAACGCGGTGGTCACGCCGGCGTGACCGCCAACCCGAGGAAGTTAATAAATAGTAGGCCTATATTAAAAATAAATAGACATATGAGACTGTTTATTCACATGTTTAAAACATAGTTTAATAAAGCCAGCAGTTAAACATATTTTGACATTTTTTTTTCTTTATCCATTTGAAAATAGTTAAAATATGCTATTATAAACTCATAGGGGCAACAAATCAACTTCCGACTCTCTCCCATGCCACTCAAAGTAGATGCTGTCGACAGTAAAAATGACCGTATGTGGTCATTAAAGCGGTAATGTTTGCACTTAGGTTTTATTACGCATTTAGGAGAGTATTGCAAGAAGCTGCTTACATTAATCTTACTTTTGAAAAAAATAAATACAATCGTGATTTTTCATGAAAAATTATGTTATAATTATAGGCCTAAATACCTTTGTATCAGCTTGTTTTCATCAATGGTATAATTAATTAATTTCAAATTTATTTGGTTTGTCATGATTAATTTGTGTTCATAATCAATAAAATAAAATAAAATAAACTCTTCTAACAAGAATAAACACATATGAACAATTAGAAATTACTATTGTAGCCTATTATTAATTATTTTGAACTATCTTGAAACTATCCAAGCAGCGTTTCATGCTCAGATGTGAAGGCGGAATTAATACTTTATCTAAATGTGATTACAGAATATACAGTGGCAAGAAAAAGTATGTGAACCACTTGCAGAATCTGTGAAAATGTGAGTAATTTTAATAAAATAAGAGATCATACAAAATGCATGTTATTTTTTATTTAGTACTGACCTGAGTAAAATATTTTCTACCTGACTAAAAGATGTTTGCATTTAGTTCACAAGACAAAAAAAAAAGAAAAAAAAAAAGCTGAATTTATTAAAATGGCCCCATTCAAAAGTTTGTGAACCATTGATTCGCAATATTGTGTTTGGTTACCTGGATGATCCACGACTGTTTTTTTTGTTTTGCGATGGTTGTTCATGAGTCCCTTGTTTGTTCTGAGCAGTTAAACTGAGCTCTGTTCTTCAGAAAAATCCTCCAGGTCTTGCAGAAATTTCAGTTTTCAAGCATTTTTTGCATATTTGAACCCTTTCCAGCAGTGACTGAATGATTTTGAGATCCGTCTTTTCACAATGAGGATGGTTGAGGGACTCAAACTCAACTATTAAAAAAGGTTCAAACATGCACTGATGCAACACGAGGAAACACGATGCATTAAGAGCCGGGGGGTGAAAACTTTTTCATTCAAATATCAAGGTAAATTGTACTTTTTTTTTTTTTTTTCTGGGAAACATGCAAGTATCTTCTGTTGCTTCCGAAGGGCTGTACTAAATGAAAAATGATATTTGAACAAAATAAGAAAAAATGTGACATCCTCATCCTGTTCAAAAGTTTTCACCCCCCGACTCTTAATGCATTTTGTTTCATTCTGGAGCATCAGTGAATGTTTGATCCTTTTTTAATAGTTGAGTTTGAGTCCCTCAATTGTCCTCAGTGTGAAAAGACAGATCTCAAAATCATACAGTCACCACTGGAAAGGGTTCAAATATGCAAAAATGCTTGAAAACTGAAGAATCTGCAGTACCTGGAGGATTTTTCTTAAGAACAGAGCTCAGTTTAACTGCTCAGAACAAACAAGGGACTCAAGAACAACCATCACAAATAAAAAAAAAAAACAGTCGTGGATCATCCAGGTAACCACACACAGTATTGAGAACCAATGGTTCACATAATTATGAATGGGGTTATTTTAATAAATTCAGCTATTGTTTTGTTTTGTGAACTAAATGTAAACATCTTTTATGTAAAATATCTTACTCAGGACAGTACTAAATAAAAAATAACATGCATTTTGTATGATCCCTCTTATTTTATTAAAATTATTAACATTTTCACAGATTCTGCAAGTGGTTCACATACTTTTTCTTGCCACTGTATTTAAATTATCCATCAAATTGTCATTTTCTCCTTACAGTCTTACGAGTTAACAATAATGCCTGACCAATAAATTACTTGGTGAACAAAGAAAACATTTTGGCATCAGGCATTGGCATTATGTAAAAGAAAAAAAAAAAAAGTAAAAGTTTTACCTTATAAATATAATTTAGTTTAGGCCTAATTAATTTTAAAATTCGTCACCGGAGTGAATGGGAACATGATGTATTGAAAATATTTGAAAATGTACGTGGTTCTTAAGTCAAAACTTTTTTAATGGTTTGTCAACTTTCTATTCCTCCGCTGCGTGGTTCTAGTCAGCACTGGATTCTAGCCACCACCGGATTCAGCGCTTTAGCGCTGGTCTGTGACTGGAAAAATAATCGATGCAAAAGAAAAAAAAAGAAAAAATGATACATAGCTTACATGTCACATTAAACTGGCAGATTTTAGAATGTTGTAGGCAATTCTTTTGTAAGTAATTACAAGTTTAATCTTGTCTTGCCTGGATCTTTGGTGTAACCTCATGAACGCCCCCCTTTCAAAAATCTTGCTTCCAACGCCCCCCGTTGTTCTCTGAACGCCCCCGTTGAGAAACACTAAACTAAAGCATTACTATTGCTGCTGCTTAACAAACATGCAGACTATGAAACTACTGCCATCTTGGATGAACAACACTACTTTTTGGATTGTTACACATTTAGAAAATACAATGCATTAAAACACATGACAAACAACCGATTTCAGAACAAGGAACAAGGAAAATATTATAATGCATTTTAACTTTGGTTGCAGTTATTTATGAAAAGATATAATGCAATATAATAATAATTTATTCAATAATTATGCATTATACATAAAGGCTTTAAGTAAAGTGTTACCATTTTTTAATGTATTTAAGCCTACATGTATTAAAACAAGATGTTTAAATTCCTTTTTCTTGTGTCAGAGTGACATCGTGCGGGAGTTGGATGGCCATGTGCTGAAGTGTGTGAAGGATCAGAACGGAAATCATGTCGTGCAGAAATGTATTGAGTGTGTCCAACCCCAAGCTCTTCAGTTCATCATTGATGCCTTCCAGGGCCAGGTATCTCCACAGACACTCATGTTTGTTATAAAGCCCAGAAATGGGATTTACACACATGGTGGTGGTAGACCAAATATTGATGAATATTACTGCATTTCTATTAAGTTACTTTAATAACCTTTGTAGTCTAGGGTAGTCTGTTAAGAATGTGCTAATTGATTTTGATTTTGATAAGATTTTGCTATCATGTTTATACCATGGTAATTTTTTTTTTTTTTTTTTTTTTTTTGGCTATATAATATTTCAGTAGGCAGGACTGCTCTACATTATTTACAGATGGGGCCTATTGCTTAAACTACTACTAGTATTAATACTAGTAGTACTAGTTTTACAGGTTAGTAATCTAATTTAAGACATAACTTTTAAGTCAGTTGCATAACTGAATTAAAATAGATTAGTCTCTAATTTGAGAATGTAAGGGTAAGACTGATTATCCCTTATCTAACTGCTAGTTTGTCAGACTAGTTCTTAAGACACAGACTAATGCAAAAATGCAGTGACTAAATGCAGATTGTCCTAAAATAAGTAAAGATGAGGATTAACTTAGTATGAAATTAGTTCTACATAAGGTTCTGGCTAGTTGTTTACATTTGTTATGGATTAGAGATGTAAATTTACACAAATTCCCATGATTGTTCGTTGTTTAAATTAACGATCAATTAATCGATTAATCGTTAGCCTTAATACTGCAATATGCTCAAAACGGCATGTTCCTCACCAAATTAATAGGTTTTTAGACTAAATAAGAGTAGTGGGATTGTAAAATGAGTCGATGTGACTGATCATTTAATTAAATTAGGCCTACTTATTTAATAATCAAATGTAATTGGATGTGCTCTTCTGTAACAACGTGCTGAAACAGCAACTAAACCCAAAGAATTCACAATGTTTTATTACAATATTGTTCTCTTTATAATGTTATGTAATATGACAATCCCAATCATAGTTATAAGTCATGCATTGCTGTTTGAGCTGCATGCACTGAAGATAACCAGTTTGCACACGCAAACTTATAGTCATGAAGGTGTAACTCTAACCTCTTAACGTAAAATAATCCCAAACATAACTCCGGCCTGCTCACTTTATTTTTTCTCTTGTCTGCTTTACATGTTTCGACGATCGATAAGTTTTATCGATTAAATTATTATCGACTGTTGATCGATCATTGAATAATCACTAGCATCCCTAGAATGAATAATCTTTTCTTTTTATTTTGATGTAAAACCCCAAATAAAATTTAAATAAAAAGGGAATTCTCATACTTTGCCAAAAGATTTTTCCCCCGACACTAGTTAAGAAAATCACTAATATTGTTGCAGATGTGATCAATAATGTAATGTTCTTTTATTGACCAATGCATGCACCAGGATGTGTCAGTGTTTTATGTCCTTTTTTGGTATGTAGGTGTTTGTTTTGTCCACTCATCCATATGGCTGTCGGGTGATCCAGCGTATCCTGGAGCACTGTACCCAGGAGCAGACTCTGCCCATCCTGGAAGAACTCCACCAGCACTCTGAGCAGCTGGGACAGGTATGACTTCCTAAACCTGACATCCAAAAAGGAAACTCTGGTCTCTCTATGTACCACTCTTACAGTAGTTAGGTTCTTATTGTGTGGCCTCTTTTCATCTTTCAAAAAATAATTCCAGTAGAAAATGGCAAAATTTAAGTCATTAACTTTGTTCCAAAGTAAGCTGCCTACATGGCAGCTGTCTTCTAAAGGGCTGTTTACAAAGATGTTTTTGCATTCCACTGCACTTCTTTTCTATTGCTTTTCTTCATAAACAGATGCTAGACAGACTTGTATGATTGTTGCATTTGCATCTCACACCTTTTGCATCATCTAGTGCAAGACACAGCATTCTAAACATGTGGCTCTCAAGTTAAAAGCTAGACTTAAAAAAAAAAAAAAATCTTTAGACATTTTTTTCATTCCACTGCCCTGTGTCTTGCAATTTCAACGCAAAAAACATTGTGCAAATGGCCCCTTTATTGCCTTCTAACCTGTGAATGATTAGAAATTGTCTTAATGGACAACAATGCTTACTCAAATGCATGAGACTCAACTAATGCTCAGTTGATTCCAGTGCAGTATGATGTTAGCATGTTGCTATGCTCTGCTGAGTCCCTGCAAAATGTCAGTTCTATTTTCCTTTTGAGAAGTTGGAGAGAGACATCAAAACTCATTTTTAAATGACATCTTTAAATGGCCAGTAGCTTTTAGTTTATTAACTGTTATTAACTATTATTTACTATTATATGGTGGCAAGTGGTATTATGGGGGAGGGACTTTTTCATTCTAGAGTGAGTTTAACTCCCTGAGGTCTGAAAACGCGCCGGCGCAAAACAGACTTAAAATACTCCGTCATTTTTTGTCATAGAGACATAAGTAATATATCAATTGAAACTATAGAATATCTTCTTTTATTTGTATACACTCAGAGTAAAAACAAAATGTTGTGCTTTTTGAAAAATAAAGAAAACTAAAATGATGTATGATCTGTCCTCTCCCTCTGAACAAAGTTTAATCTGATATTTCTCAGAAAATGAACTATAACTTAGTGAATACTAATCACAAAAAAATTAGACTTATGTCTAAAAAACGTTGAAATGTCAGGTTTTAAATTGTGTAAGTCAAATCGAAAACAAAAATTCTGTTTATGTAATCTGTATGAAAAGAGAGCCATGTCAGAAATGCGTGATTCAGCTCATTATCTGCTAATGCGGCCACGCCCACAGAGCCAGCGCTATTCAGAGGCAAATTCAGAGGCAACACATGCATACATCGTCTCAATCGTGTATTTATTGTCTTGAAAAGTGTTTATCTGGATGTTAAAGCCATGGTTAGCGAGCTCTAGAAGACATGCAGTTAGTTCCTGGTTCTTCTTCTTTAGAATAATTTGTGGACTAAATGTGCACAGAGAGCGCCCTCCGGCTACAAGTATGAATTGAAAACACCAGCCCTCATAGTGATAACAATGAATATAGAATAAATATAACACCTCTGTATAGAAAATTGACATAAACATATGAGAATCCATCAATATTTCTCCAAATGTGAATGCTTTTAAACTAAATACCTATATTCAGACTGTTTGCATCACAGAAATACATTATATTTTAAAGAATATAATAGAATACCATTATTTTAAATTGAGCTGAGACATGATTACAGAGGTTTTTTTCACAGCCTACCTGACAAGCAAAAACTCTAGTCTACAACCCCCAATACCCAGAAGTCTTGTAAACACAGATTTAATATATATTTTTGGCCTTATTTCAGTGACTTAATTTTTTTGTTTTTTCAATAACCACGCATACAACAACGACGTTATTCCTTCAAAAACACAAACATGTGCATACATGTTCCTCACATATTATGGTAGCCTAGTTTGTGCTGAATACAGTGTAATGACACCTTTGTCATTAATATGTTTATGAACAACTGAAAAAAGCACAAATGTCAGGGCATGTCAAAACTTCTCCAGGCCCCAAATCAGCCTCAGACTCCAGAGGGTTAATTGGACAAAAATTTGGATAAGTCTTTGAGTGCAGAATTAGTCAATATTTTGAAAGATTTTATTTTTAAATGTGTCTATCTGCTCAGAATTTGTCAAAGTTCTTTAACAAGTAAAATTAAACACTCACAAATATTGAATGAAATAGTTGACTGTTCAGGGATTGTCTTTTGCCTTATTGAATAAATGCAATACTTAAATGTAGTCAAAATCAGGTAACTTAAAAGCCAGTATAACTTTTCTGCCTAGTCTTTGGAACAGTATGTGCCTATGGTGCCTAAAAATGTAGTCTCATTAGGTAGCACACTTGGTTTGCTCTGAGGTGTGCCATTTTTGACCTTTTGAAGATGACCCCCCATTACAACAATTATGTTTTGAGATCAGTCACTTTATAGACAAGTATACTGTTGTTCAGTGTATATTCTGTGTGAATGGAAAGGAGGCCATGCAATGAGAAGAGCTCAGGGTTTTGATACTTTTTGGGGTAAGGTGGACTCGCATTACATTTTCTGCATGACCTGTTTGTTCATTTTATATCTTTTGCCTACTTTGATGTAGCATTCAGTTTCTTTGAAGGATGTTCTTATGTCCAGTTAGATGTGCTGATGGATTTTGATGATGCAAAACATTACCCACCCCTTGCTCCCCTCACTTATTTTATCTAGAAGTATCAAGGCGTTTCATTGGAGATGACCCCCAAAACATATTATACAGTGTCCAGCGATGCACTGTTCAAGGTCAGAGTCACGCGCCTTCCTCCCACTCACAAGAACCTCCTGGCATCTCCTCGTCTACCTCCTAACCAGCCTGTGTCTAACACCTAGATGCTTATTCTCCAGTTGCTATTTGCTCTGCAGGGTTCCTTTCACTCACACTTTTCCTTACACAACTTTCTTCCTTTCTTGCTGCCACCTGCCCTGTCTGCCTAAAATCCAATCCTGATACTATTTAGGCCATATTTATTATAAAGACCAGTTTGTTTGACACGAACAAGGCTGTGATATAGAAGTATACTGGTGGCACAATACCAACATTTTAATGGTCTACCAATACCAGTAGAATTACATGATACTCTGTTACCAATACCAATAACAATTTCGATACCAATTTCGATTTCCAAAAACATTTTTGAACATGATTTTTTTTTAACTTTATTTTATTTAACTATTTTTAAAAAAATAAGTTATTATTGCTTACTATAAGTGCTATAAGTAATATAAATACATTAAAACATGTAGCATGTAGCATTTAAATATTTATAAATGACGTAAACATTGCTTTCTCTCTCTTTATTCCCTTATACGACCTTTCAACCCATAGGGCTGGAGCCTATCCCAGTTTCTTAGGCTAGAGGCAGGGGAAAGCACCCTGGACAGATGGCCAGTCCATTACAGGGCTCTCACACACAATTTTTGACTGTCCAGTTCACCTAATCTGCATGTCTTTGGACTATGGGGGAAACCGCAGCACCCAGAGGAAACCCACGCTGACATGGGGAGAACATGCGAACACCTGGGGCCTCATTTATAAAACTTTGTGTAGATTTCATCCTATGATCAATTAGCGTCGCACACCTGTAGGTCATAGATAGGTGCGTAGGAAAAAAGACTGGTAAAGTAAAAATATGAAAAAACAAGAAAATCCAGCACACTATCAACTTGCAAAACAATAAAAAAGGTTCTTTATTAGCAACGTTTCGATCGTATGATCTTCATCAGACATCCATCAGGCATGCCTGATGAAGATCATACGATTGAAACGTTGCTAATTCTATTATAGTCTATTATAGGTCTTCATTTACACTACAAGACTGAATACACATGTATTTTGATGCATCTGATTCTTTTTTTTATTCCATTAATTGATAGGGTTATTATGTTAGTCATCATAATTTACTACTTTATACACTACTTTACTGTGTACACATGGCTATTGGTCCTCTTAGCCATTGTGAATGGGTTATATATAGAAAGCGAGCAAAAGTGGTCCCCTTTGTAATCAGTAAAGCTGTCACTCATTACATTGATTTTAATTCATCAAGCTCACTAACTGAGTTCTGCACATTTGCAAAAATAACAGCTATAAAAATAAGAGCTATAAAAAGCTCTTATTACATCATGTCTGCCCTTTGTTGGTTATAATGAGAGGATTCACAAGCATCACAAACTCAGAGTTTGTGATGAGCAGACATGTCTGTGATTGGCTACAGCTCATCGCTTCAAGAAACATTGTAAATTACATTTGATGCTCTTCACACAGTGCACACACAAATACGCAGGTATTAGTCAGTAGTATAAAATGAGTCAGTACCTGGTACTGCAGAAAGACTGGATTTTTTTTTTTTTTTATTATTATTTCACTATGAACTTAAAGTACAACACTAGAAGTGTATGAGATAGAAAGTGTAAAAGAAGTGTAATTGATAGAGAGCAGCCTGGCACAGCATCAGTGGCTCAAGCAATGGCATGAGTTTGGGGTGGGACTGTTTGTCCTGACCAATGGCAGATGAAATATCTCGCTAGATAGCATGTTGACACATTACAGCTTTATTCATGATGTTCAGTCAACCAAAACCAAATGCTTAGGTTTTTAAGTCACATGAATATAAGAAAAAGACAACATAGCACTAGCTTAGTAGGGGCTGTGACAGTTCTATCAGCTGGCCCAGGGCCATTTGGCCATCCTTGTTGAGTCCTGACATATTTGTCGTACATCTAACCTCACAGCCTTGTTTGTTTTTGTCAAACTAAATAGGGACATTTCTCTTTGTAAGATCCAATTTTCTCTCTACTTATGAATTCCAACTTTTATTTTTTTTTATTTTTTTTTTTTTATTTTTTTTTTGTTAATCTCTCAGAAATTCTGTTTCTGGCACTTTCAATGATTTTCTCTTCCTGCTCCATCTAGAGCACCTCAGACCAACAACTTTGATTTGTAGTGTGCATCCTTAATAGTTGAATTAATCTTGTGCAAATAAACCAACCAAAAAAAAAAAAGTAGTGACTGCTCCTTCCAATTTGAGGGATCACTCTACAATTAGGAAAGACATAGGGTTTAAACCAAATGCCATATCTTGATTGAGCTTTTGACATTGACGTGCATGTTTATGCCACCTTCCAAATAAATGTTGGCGTGTGTATTTGAGAGGGTGCTGTGTGGTTTCTTATAGGGTTATTTGCCAAATGCCATTATTAGGGTAAATCATTGCTTAGATAAAGTGGGAGTATTATTTCATCAGTGGCCATGGGTTGCTATTATTGAAATGAGGTCAGCTGTTTTATTGTGAGGGTGTGGTTAAAGCCTTGCTCAACCTTGTTGTACTAGTCATTCATCTCTTATTCTGTCTAAGGTTTGTTTATTTATGAACTCTTAAGGTAATATCATACGTGTTGTTTCTCTCTCCCTTCCACTCTCCTGTGCCTGTCTTCACCTACAGGATCAGTACGGTAACTATGTGATCCAGCATGTTTTGGAGCATGGGCGTCCAGAAGACAAGAGCAAGATAGTGGCGGAGGTCAGAGGGAAGGTGCTGGCTCTGAGTCAGCATAAATTTGCAAGGTCAGTCAATTTTCAGGACAAGAAATTGTTTAACGGCATTACTGTAAAAGACAGTTTTTTTTTTTCTTTTTCAAACAACAAAATCAAGCAATTAACAGTAAAAAATCCCATATTTAGACTGTTCGGAAGAATTTTAGACTGCGCTGTTTTAGACTGCGCAGAATTGGAATATTGCATAAAACATTTGCGAATAAAGCACTGTTCCATCACACGTGTTCATGAAAACAAAATGTTTACTTCCTGGGAAATTGGTGCAAAATATCTGTAATAAAAATGAAAGTTGCTGCAATTGGAGAAGCCACTTTGGATTTATCCAATTTACACCAAACTTTTTTAACTTGTTGCTAACACATTGAAGTTGTTTAATTGCAAACGGATGTTGGATATCTCAAACGGTTTGGCCGTAGAGAGGCAACGAATTTATGGCAAGAAAAGGGAAACAAAGTGTTATAACATCTGCATACATTAATTGATTTTGATGAAACTTCGGCTGTGTCTTCGATGTACAAGGCTGATCACGTGGATGTGACTATTGTGAGTCAAAGTTATAGCGCCACCAACTGGCAGCAGAAAATGTGTCACTTTCAGCATATGTTGAGATCACCCTCTTATTTTTACCTGATTTGCTTCAAACCTCATCAGAATAATGTTAAAACATGACACATGTAGTCCTTTGAAAACGGTCAGGGAGGAGGGGCTCTATAGCGCCACCTTGTAGTGCAGTAAATGTGGAGTGAATTTGACATAGTCCTTTGATGTTTAACCGTTTTAAATGCCTATTGCCTGCTGTGCACAGTTGCCCTGAAGCCACCGGGGTGGCGGTGCCACCGGGCTTGGGCCCGCCATCGCTGCTCGAAGCTATATTTATTTAGGGCCCAAGCACCGATGGTGTGAGGACCCTATTGGATTTGCTCCGTTTATTATTATTAGGGCCCGAGCACCGATGGTGTGAGGACCCTATTGGAATTGCTTCGTTTATTATTAGGGCCCAAGCGAATTAGCGAAGGGGCCCTCTTGATCCCCTAAGGATTATTAGGGCCCAAGCGAATTAGCGCGCAGGGCCCTCTTGATCCCCTAAGGATTATTATTAGGGCCAAAGCCAAAGGCTGAAGGCCCTATTGTTTTCTTTAGGATTATTATTAGGGCCAAAGCCCAAGGGGCTGAAGGCCCTATTGTTTTCTTTAGGATTATTATTATTAGGGCCAAAGCCCTGTAAGGGGCTGAAGGCCCTTTTGTTTTCTTTAGGATTATTATTATTATTTTTTTTTTTTCCGACTATTCTGGCATTTTTGGGGCCCTTACCATGCTCGAAAACTCTTGAAAATTTGCACACACATTGGAATCCGCGGCCATCAGGGCCGGGCAGAAGCTGGTACCCGGGCGTGGCAGGGGGGCTCGATAGCGCCCCCCTTGAATGGGGTCCGAAAACATGGCCTATATATCAAACACGCTTGCACATACAAGTATAAAACTCGGTACACATATAGACCTCATCGGGCCAAACAACTTTCGTACTCTAAGTTATACGTCACCTCAACAGGAAGTAAGCTATTACGGGTTGTTTGAAAAAAGCATGCTCTGGAATTTGATATACTCCTCCTAGGCAATTAATCCGATCACCACCAAACTCGATGATGAAAAATTGCCAGCGGATTTTTGATATCTCGAACGGTTTGGCCGTGGCGAGGCAACGAATTTATGGTGAGAAAAGGGAAACAGGAAGTGTGTTATAACTTCTGCATACATTGATTGATGTTTATGAAACTTCAGCGGTGTGTTCATTATAGGAGTCTGATCACATGGATGTGACTATTGTGAGTCAAAGTTATAGCGCCACCAACTGGCAGCAGGAAATGTTACTTTCAGCATGCTTTGAGATCACCATCTTATGTTTACCCTATTTGCTTCAAACTTCATTTAAATAATGTCAAAACATGTCAGATGTAGACCTTTGAAAAGAATTGTGATATCTCAAACACAGTTGCCTTGGCAACGCATCAAACTTTTATATTGGTTTTGAATGCTTTTGAGACTCTTAGCATGCTTCAAATTGTTTGAAACTCCACACACACATCAGGATTGTTAGCCAGTAGACATGGGCAAAGCCTTAGAAACGGGCAGGGAGGAGGGGCTCCATAGCGCTACCTTGTAGTGCAGTAAATGTGGAGTGAATTTGACAGTCCTTTTATGCTTAACTGTTTTAAATGCCCATTGCCCGCCATGCACAGTTGCCCTGAAGCCACAGGGGTGGCGGTGCCACCGGGCTTTGGCCCGTCATCGCTGCTCGCAGCTATATTTATTATTATTTTTTTTTCCACGTTTTTGGGGTTTTTGGGGCCCTTAACATACTCAAAAACTCTTGAAATTTTGCACACGGGTCAGAACCCGCGGCCATTACAGCCGGAGAAAAGCTGGTACCCGGGTGTGGCAGAGGGGCTCGACAGCGCCCCCTTGAATTGGGTCAGAAAACGTGGTCTATATATCAAACACGCTTGCACATACAAGTATAAAACTCGGTACACATATAGACTTTATCGGGCCGAACAACTTTCGTACTCTAAGTTATACGTCACCTCAACAGGAAGTCAGCTATTATGGGTTGTTTGAAAAACGCATGCTCTGGAATTTGATATACTCCTAGACGATTAATCCGATCACCACCAAACTCGGTCAGCACGAAGTCAAGACATTGATGATGAAAAATTGCCAGTGGATTTTTGATATCTCGAACGGTTTGGCCGTGGCGAGGCAACGAATTTATGGCGAGAAAAGGGAAACAGGAAATGTGTTATAACTTCTGCATACATTGATTGATCTTTATGAAACTTCACGAGTGTGTTGGTTGTAATAGTCCGATCACATGGATGTGACTATTGTGAGTCAAAGTTATACTGCCACCAACTGGCAGCAGGAAGTGTGTCACTTTAAAAATGCTTTGAGATCACCATCTTATTTTTATCCGATTTGCTTCAAACTTCACCACAATAATGTCAAAACATGGCAGATGTAGACTTTTGAAAAGAATTGTGATATCTCAAACATAGTTGTCTTGGCAACACGTCAAACTCTTATAATATTCTTGGGCGTTTTTGAAGCCGTTAACATGCTTCAAATTGGATTGGTTTAAATGTGGATTTTTCAAACATTCTTACGCACACACTTAAGCTCTCTTAGACGTAGGGTCTCAGTCCCCCTACCCCCTCCCTCTGTGTGTGTGTGTGTGTTTGTGTGTGTGTGTGTGTGAGTGAGAGAGTGAGAGAGTGAGAGAGTGAGTGAGTGAGTGAGTGAGTGAGTGAGTGAGTGAGTGAGTGAGTGAGTGAGTGAGTGAGTGAGAGAGAGAGAGAGAGAGAGAGAGGCCCAATCCCAATTCTACCCCTTACCCCTTCCCCTTTCCCCTTCCCCTTTGTTTCGCGCGTTCACGTGAAGGGGTAGGGGTGTCCCAATTCTCATTTGGTTGGAGGGAAAGGGGTAGGGGGAAGGGCCAGGTAGCCCTTCAAACGAAGATTTTTCGGGACCACACTTCAGACGAAGGGGTATGATAAATTTCCAACATGGCCGACCAAGCGAGCAGAGAGACCCATAAATGTAAGTATTTTTTTACGGTAAACAGTATTTTAGTAATAAATAATCACTTGTTTTATGTTGCCTTTAATCTTGTGTTCATGTATACGGTTATGTTCTCCGAAAAAAGATTTGTTAAAATCGCTATGAAAACAGTTCGCTAATGTTTTTTACTTTATGATAGTTCCACAACATATTTTTTTAATATTTTATTGAAACCCGCGTTGATTTGACAACATAAATTCAAATCCGGTGGCAGCTAACTTGTCTTTTTGCCGCATGCCTGATTAATGTATTGTTTTGTTGTGGTTACGTCCATAAATACGTGTGCGTTACATGATATAAACAAAAAGTGCATTCAGTTTGCGTGCTTATTAATCAGTATTGTATGTTCTGTATCAACCAGGGACTAAAAGGCCAATTCACACCGCACCAACAAACAATTTTTTTAGCGCGACCCTTTTTATTAACGAGACCCATAAGCATATACAACCATGTAGCTAAACAAGCCAAAACGAATTATTAAAAACAAAACTGAAGGTAAACCTGCGTTGCTCTCATGGTTAACGTTACCTCTCTCTTTCGGTTAAGTGGAGCAGCTGCTCTTGCTGAATGGCACGGATTGCACTATGGACTATTGTACCTTTTGTATATTTTATTTTTTTTAACAGTATTTTATTTTTTATAATGAACATGCTGCGATGTTAGGTTTCCACTGCTTTGTTGTGTGTGTGTGAAGCCGCGGTCACACTAGACTTTGAACGTGCGAAATTTATTCGGATGCTGTAACGGTCGTGATATGACGTCACGGTCTACAGCGTCTTTTTTATAAACATTAATTCAACATATAACTTAAAGCAATACATTCAAAATGTAAAATTATAGAACCTACTCGACTTTACTGCAAAAAATATAATTCTTTTAATTCAGCCAAGTGGTCATGCCGTGACGAATCGATCTTCTACTGGTCGCACGTCTTCACGTGATGCGAATTCGCAGGTCAGAGTTCACCAAACTTGAACTTTGGAACGCAGCGAAATGCGAAATTTTTCGCACGAGCTTGCGTTTCCGGTCTGACGCATTCGCATGCGTTTGAATGGAAGTCAATGGAACGAAAAGTGCAGTGTGACCGCACCTTGAGGCGCGGGCGCGATCAAACAGCTGTCTTTGCAGGGGACTTGCCTCATCGTCATGGCAACGGTTTGTGGCCAGGTCATATTACGTCAGAGTTTGTTGCCGTCTGTAGACGCCAACAGGGGTATCACACCGATCCAACAAACTCCAACAGACGAGTGTTGTCGGTGCGGTGTGAATTGGCCTTTAGAAGTGTGTGATAAACATCGGCGCATCTATGACGTAGCAGCTAGTGACTACTTATGATGACGTGTAACGGTCTAGTAGTGGTGTCCCATTTCTTAGGGGAATATTTTCAGCCCTACCCCTTGACACTCTGTTTCAAGGGGCAAGGGGAAGGGGTAGGCGTAGGGGGAAGGGGAAGGGGAAGGGGAAGGGGTATAAAATAGAATTGGGATTGGGCCAGAGAGTGTTTTACACCCTTGATCAGTTATTTAACTCTTTTATTTGTAGGCCACTGACAACATAGTATTACATTATTAGTTTGATAATTAGGTTAATTAAAATATAAAAACACACTGCAAATGATAACTTCACACTCATTTGAAATTGAACTATGACACTTGTAACCCGGGTAATCAGGTTGATATAAAGAAAGCTAAAGAAAAGAAAAAAAGAGAGAAAAGTTCCAGAAGGAAAACTGTTTTGTCCAATCACAGCTCTCATTTCAGTGACTGACTCTCCTAAGAGCCAATGTTAGCAGCACTCTCATAAGGCCCGCCCACAGGCTGCGCCGGCGCTGTTGCACTGCGTGAGAGGCAGAGAGAGAGAGAACGAGTCTGACGAAGTAGAGACCCTCCGTAAAAGCTTTTAATATAGAGAGAAAAGAGATTAAATGCAATAAATAGATCATATTTCTGAACGGATGTGGCCACATGAAGCTGTCTTCGGGGTGAGAAGTCGACGAGGCACCAACGGAGAATCGGAGTGTTGCAAATGAGCTTGTTTCTTTGAATATGAAGTTATTGCCTTGGTGAGTCTCATTCTAAGTCATATCATATTATGTGAGAAAAGAGTCACTAACTCAATAAGTAAATTGATATGAGAAGTGACTTATATATATGCCGATTTATATGTGCTGTAGTAATAGCACAAGGGCTACTCGAGTGCTAACAAGCTAATGAGATGTCATGAAATGTGACGATTAAGTGTCAATAAGTTCAAAAAGTGTTGAAATGATGAGTTAATGTATTATTTGAAGTGTATACAAGATATTTGCTGTTGATGTTTGAATTTGATATTAATTGTTTTGCTTTGTTTATGCAAGGCTAGGTTTTTTTTTATATGTTTATTTCTACGCGATCTTCTGCGAGAGTTTACTGTTTTGTGCCATATTTATGGTGCGTTCAAGTCATGTCGGAAAGATCGTATTTACGAGCAGAACCGACATGAACGCCACCACAATGTCGTAAATACCAGTGGGAAGCTCGTAATTTTCTTTAAGCTCCGATCTGTACGAGTTGGGGGCGTGTCAGTCAGAAACATAGTGAAATACCACAATACTTACAGGTATTTAGCAGTGACATTGTCAGGCTTTTCTGTTTACAATGAAGTAAGCTGATTACCAGTAAAAAAAATACGAATGCATCACAATATAAAAATGTAATATGTAACAATAAAGTTTACAATGGCTTCATAAATTAATAAAAAAAATAAGCAACATACAACTAATGCACATTCTTTGCTCTACATTTTTTAGAAGCAGAAGTGTTGTTATTTTGTGTAATTAATTTAGAGAAGGCACACCGCCATCATACTCAGACAAAAGTGACTTGAACGTACAGTCGTACGCACGACTTCCCACCTCGTAAATACAAACTTCCCAGGAGGACTTGGACGCACCATTAATCCTTTTGGAGAAGAATTGTCTGTGTATCAGACGCAATTAAATGTGCACAATGGTGAGCTACCCATGGACCTGGTTCCACTTTGAACTGCTTTGAAATCATCAACTGGTAGGAAAATTTAAATTTTATTTATTTTATTTTTTTGGACCCCATAACAGTATATATCATGAGTAATAATCACACAACATATTTTTTATGAATAAGCATTTATTAATAAAAAGTGAAAAAAAAAAATGTATAAAACTTTTCCTTCTATCACTTTGAATGTGAATGTGGTTTGGATGAAGTCTGTGTTTTGCAGTGATAGTCCCTAAGAGAGTTCTTTTCATCTGAGAAGCACAGGCGAACATGCACTTGATACAGTGTATTTGTGTATCCATTATTGCAGTGTCTGCAGCATCCTCTCTTCATTTTTACTGGTAAATGTGCAGTCATGTCTTTGTGTACATCCAGACGGGGTGGTCCGATGACATCTTGGCATTCTGAAATGGAAAAAGTTAAAAAAATAAATAAGTGAATAATACATATGGGTCTTATATTGTAGTAGATAAACTGAAAAAATAGACAGGGTGGTAGACCATGTGTTGAGGGTAGAGATCTAAGAATTATCCATCAAAGTATTATAATTTCAATGCAAATGCTAATCAAAATTCTAATCAAAATACTGTCTGGATCACCTATTATGCTTTCTACATATCATACTAAAAGTAACACATGCATACCCCCAGAGTACTTACAGGTTCATATTCAAGACCATTCACAGACATTCAGAGCCTGTTTTTTATATCCTAATGCTATAAACTGCTACCTGGGCAACACTCATAAAAAAATCTCAGGAACATTTAGAAGTTAAAAAACAAATAAACTACAAGGATACAGGGAGTTTCAGATACTGCTCTGGATGATGGAGTTTCAAATTCCACATACAATTTATTCCTGTGTTTAATTATTGTCTAAACTAAGTACAAATTTAACAGAAAAGCACATTTAGATCTTAGTTACAATGAATCTAACAGTTTAAATTTCAATTTGTGACCATGTGAGAAGTGCAGTGTCCTTATGTGATGTGTAGGAGCACAGGCTATTTTGACTACCACTCTAGCCCAACGTTGTAGAATTATGACATGGTATAACAATCTCTAAATCAAATTTGATTAATGTTTTCCAAACTAGCTAAATATACCTGTGTTCTAGACATTGTAATAAACAAAAAAAAAAGGAATTTTACTTACTTGAATCTTGACAAATCCAGTCATGTAAAAAAAAAAAAAAAAAGGAGATGAGCTTGATGCGAAGTTTGCAGGTAGAGTGAGTTCAGAGTGAGTGGTCAGATGACCGGACATATAAACACTTCTTCTATCCAATAGCATTGTGAGGACAAACAGTAGAACCCATTAACTATGTAAATGTGGTCTTGAGAGAGAAAAAAAAAAAAAACATTTGCAAGCCTTTTTTTTTTTTATTGTTGAAAGTGGTGTAACAATGGTCTTTACCTTTTAACCCTTTTATTGCAGACTCACTGTGCTTCAGAGTTTATTGCCAACTCTAATCAAACACACCTGAAGCAGCTAATCAGGCCAGTTTATTTGTAGGCCACTGACAACATAGTATTACATTTATTAGTTTGATAATTAGGTTAATTCAAATTTAAAAACACTGCAAAAGATAACTTCACACTCATTTGAATTTGAACTATGACACTATATCACTATTGTTACAGGACTAGTTTTCTAAATGTTCGAGTTACAATTATTATTTTTACAATTAAATTATTTTTATAATAAATTATTGATATAATTCAAATTATATTAAAATTATAATAAATCTTTAATTACATTTCACAAGATTATAAAAGTGGCTGTTTAAAATAAACTTAGACATGTACCTTATTATTACCTGAGACTGACATTAAAATTGTCTTTGCAGGTTCTGTGATTTGGCTCTATTTATTCATTTTTTTCATTTTATTTTTTGTCTTATACCACACATATTAAAATTAAATGAAAGCATGCTTTTGGTGCATAAGATTGGTGCACAAACAACAGCTCAGGGAAGTAAAAAAACGCATGAAGAGAAATGTGAGGATTATACAACATCAGCAATCACAGACATTCGCATTAAGGCTGGATTAGTTTTTTCAGAGCACTGTGGAGTTTGCACAAATAACATGTAATTTGGTCTAGAATTTTTATAGGGGTTGCCTGAGAAAAAACCCAGACGTTTCAGATAAGGATGATATTCTGCACTCATTTGAAATTGACATTCTGTGACATAAAAGTCATTTCAATTTAAATGATCATGGATGTGGCTTTTGTGGTTTGTTATCATAAAAGCATCAGCCACTGCAGTAAATGTGTAACCGTTTTAAAAGCCCACTGTCCGCTGTGCACAGTTGCCCTGAAGCCACCGGTGTGGTGGTGCCACCGGGCTTTGGCCCGTCATCGCTGCTCGCAGCTATATTTATTATTTTTTTCCGACTATTCAGGCATTTTTGGGGCCCTTACCATGCTCGAAAACTCTTGAAAATTTGCACACACATTGGAATCCGTGGCCATCAGGGCCAGGCAGAAGCTGGTACCCGGGCGTGGCAGGGGGGCTCAACAGCGCCCCCTTGAATGGGGTCCGAAAACATGGTCTATATATCAAACATGCTTGCACATACAAGTATAAAACTCGGTACACATATAGACCTCATCGGGCCTAACAAATTTTGTACTCTAAGTTAAACGCCACCTCAACAGGAAGTCAGTTATTATGGGTTGTTTGAAAAACGCATGCTCTGGAATTTGATATACTCCTCCTAGGAGATTATTCCGATCACCACCAAATTTGGTCAGCATGAAGTCAAGACATTGATGATGAAAAATTGCCACCAGATTTTTGATATCTCGAACGGTTTGGCGGTGGCGAAGCAACAAATTTATGGCGAGAAAAGGGAAACACAAAATGTGTTATAACGTCTACATACATTAATTGAAGTTTATGAAATTTCAGCGGTGTGTTCGTTATAGGAGTCTGATCACATGGATGTGACTATTGTGAATCAAAGTTATAGCGCCACCAACTGGCAGCAGGAAGTGTGTCACTTTCAAAATGCTTTGAGATCACCCTCTTATTTTCACCAGATTTGCTTCAAACTTCATCACAATGTCAAAACATGGCAGATGTAGACCTGTGACAGGAATCTTGATATTTTAAAAATTGTTGCCATGGCAACACGTCAAACTTTAATAATATTCTTGAGTGTTTTTGAGGCTCTTAACATGCTTCAAATTGCATGAAACTCGATACACACATCAATATTGTCAACCAGTAGACATGGACAAAGCCATAGAAATGGGCATGGTGGAGGGGCTCAGTAGCGCCACCTTTTGACAAAAGTGGGGGGGTTAGTTTTTCCTACAGTCACCAAACTCGGTACACATATTGTTCACATCAAGCCGGACAATTTTCTAATTTACATTCATTATCTCCGACCAACAGGAAGTCAGCTATTTTGGTTTGAATGTTAATTTTTTGAAAAAAACAGGCTTTGAATTTAATACTACTACTCCAACAAGGTTTATACAATTTACACCAAACTTTTTTAACTTGGTGCTAATACATTGAAGTTGTTTAATTGCAAACGGATTTTGGATATCTCAAATGGTTCGGCCGTGGCGAGGCAACGAATTTATAGCAAGAAAAGGGAAACAAAGTGTTATAACTTCTGCATACATTAATTGATTTTGATTAATCTTCGGCTGTGTGTTCGTTGTACAAGAATGATCACAAAGATGTGACTATTGTGAGTCAAAGTTATAGCGCCACCAACTGGCAGCAGAAAATGTGTTACTTTCAGCATGCTTTGAGATCACCATCTTATTTTTACCCTATTTGCTTAAAACTTCATTTAAATAATGTCAAAACATGGCAGATGTAGACCTTTGAAAAGAATCGTGATATCTCAAACACAGTTGCCTTGGCAACACATCAAACTTTAATATTCGTTTTGAAGGCTTTTGAGACTCTTAGCACGCTTCAAATTGTTTGAAACTCCACACACACATCAGGATTGTTAGCCAGTAGACATGGACAAAGCCTTAGAAACGGGCAGGGAGGAGGGGCTCTATAGCGCCACCTTATAGTGCAGTAAATGTGGTGTGATTTTGACAGTCCTTTTAAGCTTAACTGTTTTAAATGCCCATTGCCCGCTGTGCACAGTTGCCCTGAAGCCACCGGGGTGGCGGTGCCACCGGGCTTTGGCCCGTCATTGCTGCTCGCAGCTTTATTTATTAGGGCCCAAGCGAAAATTCGCGCAGGGCCCTCTTGTTCTTCTAAGGATTATTATTAGGGCCCAAGCGAATTAAGCGCGCAGGGCCCTCTTGTTCTTCTAAGGATTTTTTTTTTTTTTTTTTTTTTTTTCCGTCTTCCGGGGCTTTTTGGGGGCCTTAACATGCTCAAAAACTCTTGAAAATTGGCACACACATTGGAATCCGCGGCCATTAGGACGCCGCAGAGGCTGGTACCCGTGCGTGTCAGGGGGGCTTGACAGTGCCCCCTTGAAAAAAGTCCGAAAATTTGGTCCATATATTAAACACGCTTGCACGTATTAGTATGAAACTCGGTACACATATAGACCTCATCGGGCCGAACAACTTTCGTGCTCTAAGTTAAACGCCACGCCAACAGGAAGTCAGCTATTAAGGGTTGTTTGAAAAACGCATGCTCTGGAATTTGATATACTCCTCCTAGACGATTAATCCGATCGCCACCAAACTCGGTCAGCATGAAGTCAAGACACTGATGATTAAAAATTGCCAGCGGATTTTTGATATCTCGAACGGTTTGGCCGTGGCGAGGCAACGAATTTATGGTGAGAAAAAGGAAACAGGAAATGTGTTATAACGTCTGCATACATATATTGATCTTTATGAAACTTCACGAGTGTGTTGGTTGTAGTAGTCTGATCACATGGATGTGACTATTGTGAGTCAAAGTTATAGCGCCACCAACTGGCAGCAGGAAGTGTATCACTTTTTGAAATGCTTTGAGATCACCCTCTTATTTTTACCTGATTTGCTTCAAACTTCATCAATGTAATGGCAATACACAGCAGATGTAGACCTATGACAGGATTTTTGATATTTGAAATATTGTTGCCATGGCAACAGGTCAAACTGTAATAATATTCTTGAGTGTTTTTGAGGCTCTTAACATGCTTCAAATTGCATGAAACTCTACACACACATCAATATTGTCAACCAGTAGACATGGACAAAGCCATAGAAATGGGCGTGGTGGAGGGGCTCAGTAGCGCCACCTTTTGACAAAAGTGGGGGGGGTTAGTTTTTCCTACAGTCACCAAACTCGGTACACATATTGTTCTCATCAAGCCGGACAATTTTCTAATTTACATTCATTAGCTCCGACCAACAGGAAGTCGGCTATTTTTGTTTGAATGTTAATTTTTTGAAAAAACAGGCTATGAATTTTATACTACTACTCCTACAGGGTTTATCCAATTTACACCAAGCTTTTTTTAACTTGTTGCTAACACATTGAAGTTGTTTAATTGCAAACGGATTTTGGATACCTCAAACGTTTTGGCCGTGGCGAGGCAACGAATTTATGGCAAGAAAAGGGAAACAAAGTGTTATAACTTCTGCATACATTAATTGATTTTGATGAAACTTCGGCTTAGTCTTCGTTGTACAAGGCTGATCACATGGATGTGACTATTGTGATTCAAAGTCATAGCGCCACCAACTGGAAGCAGAAAATGTGTCACTTTCAGAATACATTGAGATCACCCTCTTATTTTTACATGATTTGCTTCAAAATTCATCAGAATAATGTTAAAACTTGACACATGTAAACCTTTGAAAATGAGCAGGGAGGAGGGGCTCTATAGCGGCACCTTGTAGTGCAGTAAATGTGGAGTGAATTTGACATAGTCCTTTGATGTTTTACCGTTTTAAATGCCTATTGCCCGCCGTGCACAGTTGCCCTGAAGCCACCGGGGTGGCGGTGCCACCGGGCTTGGGCCCGCCATCGCTGCTCGCAGCTATATTTATTATTATTTTTTTATTTTTTTTTTTTCGTCTTCCGGGGCATTTTGGGGGCCTTAACATGCTCAAAAACTCTTGAAAATTGGCACACACATTGGAATCCGCGGCCATTAGGATGCCGCAGAGGCTGGTACCCGGGCGTGGCAGGGGGCCTCGACAGCGCCCCCTTGAAAAAAGTCTGAAAATTTGGTCCATATATTAAACACGCTTGCACGTATTAGTATGAAACTCGGTACACATATAGACCTCATCGGGCCGAACAACTTTCGTGCTCTAAGTTAAACACCACGCCAACAGGAAGTCAGCTATTAAGGGTTGTTTGAAAAACGCATGCTCTGGAATTTGATATACTCCTCCTAGACGATTAATCCGATCGCCACCAAACTTGGTCAGCATGAAGTCAAGACATTGATGATTAAAAATTGCCAGCGGATTTTTGATATCTCGAACGGTTTGGCCGTGGCGAGGCAACGAATTTATGGCGAGAAAAAGGAAACAGGAAATGTGTTATAACGTCTGCATACATATATTGATCTTTATGAAACTTCACGAGTGTGTTGGTTGTAGTAGTCTGATCACATGGATTTGACTATTGTGAGTCAAAGTTATAGCGCCACCAACTGGCAGCAGGAAGTGTATCACTTTTTGAAATGCTTTGAGATCACCCTCTTATTTTTACCTGATTTGCTTCAAACTTCATCAGTGTAATGTCAATACACAGCAGATGTAGACCTATGACAGGATTTTTGATATTTGAAATATTGTTGCCATGGCAACAGGTCAAACTGTAATAATATTCTTGAGTGTTTTTGAGGCTCTTAACATGCTTCAAATTGCATGAAACTCGACACACACATCAATATTGTCAACCAGTAGACATGGACAAAGCCATAGAAATGGGCGTGGTGGAGGGGCTCAGTAGCGCCACCTTTTGACAAAAGTGAGGGGGTTAGTTTTTCGGTACACATATTGTTCTCATCAAGCCGGACAATTTTCTAATTTACATTCATTAGCTCTGACCAACAGGAAGTCGGCTATTTTTGTTTGAATGTTAATTTTTTGAAAAAACAGGCTATGAATTTTATACTACTACTCCTACAGGGTTTATCCAATTTACACCAAGCTTTTTTTAACTTGTTGCTAACACATTGAAGTTGTTTAATTGCAAACGGATTTTGGATATCTCAAACGGTTTGGCCATGGCGAGGCAACGAATTTATGGCAAGAAAAGGGAAACAAAGTGTTATAACTTCTGCATACATTAATTGATTTTGATGAAACTTCGGCTTAGTCTTCGTTGTACAAGGCTGATCACATGGATGTGACTATTGTGATTCAAAGTCATAGCGCCACCAACTGGAAGCAGAAAATGTGTCACTTTCAGCATACATTGAGATCACCCTCTTATTTTTACCTGATTTGCTTCAAAATTCATCAGAATAATGTTAAAACTTGGCACATGCAAACCTTTGAAAATGAGCAGGGAGGAGGGGCTCTATAGCGGCACCTTGTAGTGCAGTATATGTGGAGTGAATTTGACATAGTCCTTTGATGTTTTACCGTTTTAAATGCCTATTGCCCGCCGTGCACAGTTGCCCTGAAGCCACCGGGGTGGCGGTGCCACCGGGCTTGGGCCCGCCATCGCTGCTCGCAGCTATATTTTTTATTTTTTTTCTAAGTTTTGGGGGTTTTTGGGGCCCTTAACATGCTCAAAAACTCTTAAATTTTGCACACGGGTCAGAACCCGCGGCCATTACAGCCGGAGAAAAGCTGGTACCCGGGCGTGGCAGAGTGGCTCGACAGCGCCCCCTTGAATTGAGTCAGAAAACGTGGTCTATATATCAAACACGCTTGCACATACAAGTATAAAACTCGGTACACATATAGACTTTATCGGGCCGAACAACTTTCGTACTCTAATTTATACGTCACCTCAACAGGAAATCAGCTATTATGGGTTGTTTGAAAAACGCAAGCTCTGGAATTTGATATACTCCTCCTAGGCAATTAATCTGATCACCGACCAAACTCGGTCAGCATGAAGTCAAGACATTGATGATGAAAAATTGCCAGCGGATTTTTGATATCTCGAACGGTTTGGCCGTGGCGAGGCAACGAATTTATGGTGAGAAAAGGGAAACAGGAAGTGTGTTATAACTTCTGCATACATTGATTGATCTTTATGAAACTTCACGAGTGTGTTGGTTGTAGTAGTCCGATCACAGGGATGTGACTATTGTGAGTCAAAGTTATAGCGCCACCAACTGGCAGCAGGAAGTGTCACTTTCAAAATGCTTTGAGATCACCATCTTATTTTTATCCGATTTGCTTCAATCTTCACCAGAATAATGTCAAGACATGTTGAATGTAGACCTTTGAAAAGAAGAGTGATATCACAAACACTGTTGCCATGGCAACACATCAAACTTTAATATTCGTTTTGGAAGCTTTTGAGACTCTTAACATGCTTCAAATTGCATGAAACTCAATGCACACATCAGAGATATCAACCAGCAGACATGGGCAAAACCGTAGAAATGGGCGGGGACCAGGGCCTCTATAGCGCCACCTTTTGACAAAAGTGGGGGGGTTAGTTTAACCTACAGTCACCAAACTCTGTACACTTATTGGTCTCATTAAGCTGGACAATTGTCTTATTTACAGTCATTAGCTCTGACCAGTTACCCGACTCCAGAGAGTTAAATATTGTTGCCATGGCAACACATCAAACTTTAATACTATTCTTGAGTGTTTTTGAGGCTCTTAACATGCTTTAAATTGAACGAAACTCGACACACACATCAATATTGTCAACCAGTAGACATGGATTGGGGGGGGAGTTTAACCTACAGTCACCAAACTCAGTGCACTATTTGATCTCATTAAGCCGGACAACTTTCTAATTTACAGTCGTTAGCTCTGACCAACAGGAAGTCAGATATTTTTGTTTGAATGTGGGTTGTTTGAAAAACGCAAGCTCTGGAATTTGATATACTCCTCCTAGGCAATTAATCTGATCACCACCAAACTCGGTCAGCATGAATTCAAGACATTGATGATGAAAAATTGCCAACGGATTTTTGATATCTCGAACGGTTTGGCCGTGGCGAGGCAACGAATTTATGGTGAGAAAAGGGAAACAGGAAGTGTGTTATAACTTCTGCATACATTGATTGATCTTTATGAAACTTCACGAGTGTGTTGGTTGTAGTAGTCCGATCACAGGGATGTGACTATTGTGAGTCAAAGATATAGCGCCACCAACTGGCAGCAGGAAGTGTCACTTTCAAAATGCTTTGAGATCACCATCTTATTTTTATCCGACTTGCTTCAATCTTCACCAGAATAATGTCAAGACATGTTGAATGTAGACCTTTGAAAAGAAGAGTGATATCACAAACACTGTTGCCATGGCAACACATCAAACTTTAATATTCGTTTTGGAAGCTTTTGAGACTCTTAACATGCTTCAAATTGCATGAAACTCAATGCACACATCAGAGATATCAACCAGCAGACATGGGCAAAACCGTAGAAATGGGCGGGGACCAGGGCCTCTATAGCGCCACCTTTTGACAAAAGTGGGGGGGTTAGTTTAACCTACAGTCACCAAACTCTGTACAGTTATTGGTCTCATTAAGCTGGACAATTTTCTTATTTACAGTCATTAGCTCTGACCCGTTACCCGACTCCAGAGAGTTAAATATTGTTGCCATGGCAACGCATCAAACTTTAATACTATTCTTGAGTGTTTTTGAGGCTCTTAACATGCTTTAAATTGAACGAAACTCGACACACACATCAATATTGTCAACCAGTAGACATGGATTGGGGGGGGAGTTTAACCTACAGTCACCAAACTCAGTGCACTATTTGATCTCATTAAGCCGGACAACTTTCTAATTTACAGTCGTTAGCTTTGACCAACAGGAAGTCAGATATTTTTGTTTGAATGTGGATTTTTTGAATAAACAGTCTCTGAATTTTAAACTACTACTTCTAGGGGGTTTATTCGATTCAGACCAAACATTTTTTATCATGGTGCTAAGATATTGAAGATGTTAAATTGAGAACGGATAATGGATATCTCGAACCATGTTGCCATGGTGATAGATTGAAATAATGTCAAAAAAACAAAACGGAATGACTCCTATTTTCTATAAAAAACACTATACACAATTAACCTGTTAGCCAGCACCCCCGCTTTTGGAAAATCCCAAAAAATGACATACCCAAACTAAAACAGATACAGTTCATGAACCCTTTGCACTAAAAGCATAAGTAAGGTCTCATTTGAAAGCAGACACTTTGCAGTTTATGGTAAACTCATAATTAATTATTGTCACAATGAAGAAAATAGTTAAAAAATAGCTTTGAAATTTTGAAAAAGTATTATAAATTTATTTTTATGAAATATATTTATGAAAATAAAAGTGAAGTTAGCCTTGTGGCAATATAGAAATGCACTGCAGCTAAAGCCACATGTCTGACCATGTTATATTTCAAATCTGAAGATGATAGGTTTAAAACTCTGAGTTTTATTACATGTTTTTCAAGACCATGTCATGAGACTTTATTTAGAAAGGAGTCTAAAATGTTAACTGATGTTTATTGTCATCTATTCAAGTGTATTTTCTATGCTTTGTCGTGCTAACTGCCCCATTCAGTTTCAGTCTCCCCTGAACACATTCACACCTCTCCAGCCTGCTTATGGCTCTTATTCTTTTCTTTTGTCTCTATTATAATTACTGATGTTCTATTCAAGATGATTTAATCCCTCATTTCATTCACCAAACTTCTCACTTCACCTTCTTTCAAACTGTATCTAATGCCCTTCTTGGAAAAAAAGAGAAAAAAAAGTGAGCTTTACGATTAACCCTTTAAGACCTGAAGGCTTTTTTAGAGTTTTTTTTTCTGAGCGACACACACAAAAGTAAAGACTCATAACTCCAAAACTCTAGCAAGGAGAGTCAAAAGGTAGGTATCATTTGATAGAAAACATTTTAAATTTTAAGAAAATATAAATTACATTACATTGGGACATTTTCTTGCTGAGAAAGAGCTGATAAAAGACAAAAAATATATATAATTTTTTTAAAATAATTTTTCTTTTTTTTTATTTGACATGGAATAACTCAGGAACACAATAAGATCGCTAAAAAAATCTTTTTTGGTGATACTCTCCTATATGTGAGCTGCATCTGGTTCAAATTTCGTGGTGATAGGATAAAGAATAGTTTGAAAAATTGTTGTTCATTTTTTCCGCAGCCAGGTGGCGCCAACGGGCGGTAAACTCCGGTTTAGAGGTGCTACTCAGCACTTGTTAGGAGTTTTTCAAAATGGTTAGATGCATTAAAAAGATGAGATTCTAAGCTTTAAAATGATATCTATTTTGTGTTATTCCACGTTGGAAAACGAACATGGATGGGTCCGGGAACATTGGATACACGCTGCATCCCGGAGAGATGAGAGACATGTTTTTAGCCAAGTATGTTAAATCATTCCGTGAGTAATATCTTGTGATCAACGCAATATATTATATTGATTTTGGATTCATTTTAATCTTGAGAATCTGCTTTAAATATTGATGTGCAATCTTCTATGATCTGTGCATTTTTCATGAAGTTATGAGCACGTGAAATACACATACTTGTATTCAGTTAACGGCTGTGCTATTTTTGTTGTAAACGCATATTACTCAGACTCATTAGAGGGTGAAAACAACGCAACAGAAGCACGTTGGAGGCTTGATATGAAAGTTTAAAGTCTCTGGTTTTGTATGCAAAAAGAATTTTTGTGCTACCTATATGGATTCAATTTTTATTGGCTTTTAAAGAGAGACACATTTTCAGACCTCAGAGTGTTAATTCAGTATTCTCCTTTGATTATTATTTTACTATCTTTTAGAAGTGCATATTCATTATTTCATTATTAATCGTTGTGGTATTTACTCTTGCATGTCTATTGTTAATAAATTTCATTGATTTTTATTATAACTGTGTCTTCCTTGTGTTGATGACCAAAGGCTCTACTAGTTGACCGAACTCTCACAAATCCTTCAGATAAATCAGTTGACCGACTCCCTCCATTTTATATTAATTCTGAATTATTGAACAGCTCTTTTGGAGTGTTCTTAAATTGTTAAGACAGTATTCTTAACTGGTGCCCCGTATTACAAAAGGAGGAAGGGGTCATCTGATACACTCATAACCACACCTTAAGTGACACATGATTAAAAATCACTACGTCACAGGTGAATGGAGTAAAAATCACTACATTGTGGTGCCCCGTGTGAGGCCAGCTAAGAGTGAAATGAGTCTTTGATTCATCAACACAACAAATTCACTTAAAAGGTTGCAAGAGTAATTACTTTAACGGGAAGCTAAAATTCTCAGTTTGGTCAGTTACCGTTTGCTTAGCAGGTGGTCCCTCCCAAGCCTGATTCATAGTTTCCTCACTCAGCTCTGTGGTGCTATTTATGAATGGGATTTGTTGCAGTTGAATTGTTTGCAGTAAATAGAGTTGTTGTTTGAGCTTTGAACCATTGTACAGTGGCATAGTTCTGGTAAAGCGTTTCCTCATTCAGGAAACTATAGTGTTAGCAGAGGTTGTAATCACTAATTATAACTAATTGCTACTACTAAGCATAGCAAAGGGCTCAGATACCATGTAAGCCTATCAAAAAGTTCTGTGTGAACTTAGATAAGTGTCAGATAAGGACAGTTCCCTCTGCCCACTCATAGCCAAGGGCTAAAATCCTCATCACTAGTCAGTGTGAGACAGTGTCCCAGTGACACCAATCTATCAACACTTTTGTGTTAAGTACTGAGATTAGCTAGTTGCTAGGTGCAGTACAGTACCTGTCAAAAATGGCAGAGTTAACCCGACCTGAACAGCTGGTTGTAGACCTGACCAGTGCTGTGAATCCAGGTTACAAAGAGACAATTAAGGGTTTAAATTATGATGAAATCAGCCTCAAAACAACACAGCTAACAGCTGAAGCAGCAGGCCAGGCCTTAAAGGGTGCCTCGCTAATCAAACTCCTCTCTAGCTTAGCACTAAATTGGGCTGCTCAGTTAACCCAAGCAATAGACAGAGTATCCCTTGCTAATGAACAGATAAAAGATAGGGATATGACGATCCAACAGCTAAAGAGTGAGCTGGCTGATCTGCGTCATGCAAATGACACTTTGAAGGTTGAAGCCAATAGGTTGTCTGCAGAGAAAGAAGACTTGCAGTATATTACAGACAGCCAAGGAGCAGAAATCAACAGGCTAAAAGATGAAAATCTAGACCTAGAAACTGAGCTTGAACAGCTCAGGAAAGAACGCTCAAGTTCAGTCACTGTACCCAGTAGCCAGGATACAGCCGCTCTGCAAACAGAGCTGGCTCAGGCTCAAAATGATTTGTCAGCACAGGCAGACAAATTAAGGATAGTGAGTATCAGTGAGAAGCAGGCCAAAGATGACTTAAAGTCAGCCTTGTCTAAAATTTCTAGTTTGAAAATGGACTTAGAAATGGAACATAAACTGTGTATTGATGCCCGCGAGCAGTCAGAGTTGTTTAAACGACAACTGTACGATTCAAAACAGGCTCAGGTCCAACTCAGGGAGGACTTGGCTAGGGCAGACAATAAAATATTGGAAGTACAAAACAGTCATGACAAGATTGCTTCCAGAGCCCGAGAGTGGGCAGATAAAGCTGATATGGCAGAGCAGAAGCTAGAGGAAATAGGGAAGAGAATGGAGCAGTTAGACATAAATATAGCACAGTCCAGAGACAGTAGGCTGCGTCAGCTTAGAGAATTAGCACGTGACATTGAAGTGTTTAACCCTGACACCCCTGGAAGCAACATAGAGTTGTACCTTAAGGATGTAAACTATGCATTGTCATACATCCCGGAGGCCACTATGGCAGATAAGCTACTCCTTCTGAGGAAAACAACCGTGCAAACTGTCCATGGTTTCATGGAGAGACAAAGTCCTGCCATTGCTGGTATTTACAATGAACTGTGTAGGGCCCTGAGAGCAGAATACACAATATATCAAAACCCGTCGGTCTCCAGGCTGCCTTGCAGACCAAGCAAAATCACTACGAATCACCCAGAGAGTATTATGAACGCTTACGCAGAGTGTATTTTGCTGGTGCTGATTCTCCTAGGGCAGAAGAGGATGTGATGTTTAAAAGTCTGTTTGTGAGTAATTTGCATCCAACAATTAGGAAGTCTCTTTCACTGCTGGTAGATGTTGATCACATGACTGCAGCAGAGTTAAGACAGCTGGCAATGCGAGCCTGGGAGAGTGAGAAGTTACACCCAGACAAGAAGGACAGGGACCCAGGCACTCATGTGTTTGAACTCCGACATGACAGGGAACCTCCCCTTGAACTAGAAGGTTCAGAGCTTCCCCAAAGCGGACCAGCTCGTCCTAGTCGCCCCTCGCAGCTAAAGTCCAGTGAGTTCCAATAGGACACGCAGGGCCATAAATCCTCAAGAAATGGAGGATACAAGAGTGGCAGACATACACACAGAGAGGATAGGCACAGGAGGTTCAGAGATAGATCAAATGACAGTCACAAACAGAGCAGTCAGAAGAAAAAGGAGTCCAAAGGGACTGAAGGAAGGGATCGTGATAATTTGAAGCAAATTCAGAAAATACTTGCGAAAGCTCTCAAAGACCTTAAGTCAGAGGAGCACACATCCCCAAAAGAGAAAGACCCTCCTTCAAAGCAATGACTAGGCCGGCACCCCTCCCCTCCCCCGCCTAAAGTGTATTTGATAGGGTGGGCATGCAGTGAAGGACAGTGAAGGATGCCCACCTTAATGAAGAGGCACCCGCTGTGAGGGAAATGCAAACCATCAGCCCCCAGTCAGCAGACATGGCTCATGAGCACAAGATCCCCTTAGAGCTGTTAGAGAAGAAACATGCATTTCTGTGTGCCTTGGAACCTCTTAACACCCAGGTGTATAATCCACAGGTGGTGGGGGGCATACATGTTAATGAAGTACTTGTTGAGGATGCTGTAGTCGCACTCTGGTCAGAGAAGTCAGCCATAAGTCAGGAACTGTATCAACTTTTACAGGAAAAGCCTTGCAAAATTCCCATGGTTGAAAAGAAGCAAAAATTTTGGCTTGCTGGTGTCTCCGAGAAAACAGTTAAAAGTGTTGGAGTTTGCTCTGTTTCCCTTGAGCTTGGCCATAAAAATTTCAAGCATTACATGCTTGTGTTACCTGACCTGCCACACTCAGTATACATTGGTTCTGATGTGTTAGTGAGACTAGGGGTGCAGTTAGACACAGTCAACAATGTGTTATGGTCCAGAGCAGATACTGGCCCTAACATATTATCTTGTGACGCTAATAACATGCGTTCTGGCCAGACAGTTCCCCAAGCATGTCAGGTTATGAATGAGTTTGACACAGTGGTCCCTGCCAAAACTGCAGAGGTCCCGGTCAGACTAGTCATAAAAAGGGTCAAGAAATGAACCAGAGAGTACTAGCCTTTTTCCAGCCCTCTGCTCAGTTTTGTAGTTTGGGACTTACAATATGTGGTAACCCACAGCTTGAATTGTACAACCGCTCAACTTACCTACTTGTTCAAAATTTCACCAGAGGAAGTATTTACATTACTCCACATACTCCCCTAGGATACCTGATTGATAGCTCCTTTCATGATTTTGAATTAGCTATTCCTGTCATAGGAGAGCTTCCTGACTTGCCTATAGAGAGAGGAAACTGGGAGCAAGTGTATCTTACCTACCCTACCAAGATGATTTCCATCACAACACTCCCAGGTGTGTTTGAGGGAGCCATCTGTAGAATAGACCTTGAAAGTGATAGCGAGATAGTGGTACATACTGTGATGGCCCAAGAGTTGCATGCACCAGTGAACTGTGAGAAAGATACAGGAAATTGCGCTGAACCATACCCTGGTTTTGAGTCAGAAGTGCAGCAGCAGTTAGACCAAGCAGATGCTCTTGACACAGAGATTCAGCGTCAGGAATTAAGACAGGTGTTTTATGAGCACAAGGAAATCTTTTCTAAGGATTCCTATGATTGTGGAGTTACGGATGTCCATACTGTCCGTATTCCCACAGATCCAAATGCACCGCCTACCTTTGTGCGGCAATACAGAATTCCACTCACTGCTTTTGACTCCATTCAGGAAATTATTGATTCCCTGTTAGAGAAAAAGATCATACGTGAATGCAATTCCACCTACAATTCTCCAGTTTGGCCTGTCTTAAAGCCAAGTGGAAAGTGGCGTTTAACTGTAGATTACCGGCAGCTCAACAAGCAGGTTCCCCTGTCACGTTGGCCTATGATACATCTTGACCAAGAGTTAGTAAAGGTTACTACAGCTAAATATTTCTCCACAGTCGACGTTGCAAATGGATTCTGGATAATGAAGGTAGACCCAGCAGATCAGTATAAGCTAGCATTTTCTTTTGGAGGTAGACAATTCACCTGGAACAGGTGCTCATTTGGCTATTCAAACTCTCCTGCAGAGTTTAATATATTTCTACACAAGGCAATGGGTGATGCAGCTACACGTGGAAACCTGATCTATGTTGATGATATCCTTATGCGTAGTCAGACATGGTCAGACCATCTAACTGAGATACGACATGTTCTCACCCAGCTCACTGAGGCGGGTGCTAAGTTGTCATTATCCAAAGGACAGTGGTGTAGAACAAAGGTGGAGTATGTAGGACTGACTGTTGGCCCTGAAGGTATTCAACCTCAGTCTAGTAGAATAGAAGCAGTAAAGAATATTAAACCTCCCACAAATGTCTCGGAACTGCGTAGCTTCCTGGGAGTATGCAATTATTCCCGTCAGTTTATAGAAGATTATGCAGACATCGCCAGACCACTGCATGAACTGCTACAGAAAGGTAGAGAATTTAGCTGGGAGGAAAGTCAGGCACAGGCTATGAAAGAACTGAAGGACAGGTTGTGCACGGCCCCATGCCTAGCCTACCCTGACAAAGACAAAGAGTTCTTCCTTCAGGCTGATTTTTCAGAGCACTGCCTCAGTGCAGCACTCTCCCAATAGCACGACCAGGATAAGCGGGTTGTAGCCTATGCTAGTAGGGCACTAAGTAGTGTAGAGATTAAGTTCTCTGACTGTGAGAAAGCCTTGCTTGCTACAGTGTGGGCATTTGAACATTTTCGTAGCTATATTGGGGGTCAGAAAGTCATTGTTGAGACATGTCATCAACCTGTCCAGTTCCTCAATAGCCAAAGACTCAGGGAAGGTAGAGTTTCAAACAGTCGCATTTCCACATGGATGATGGCCTTGCAAGGTTATGAGGTGGAGGTGAGATATGCACAGAACAATAAAATGGCATTAGGCCGTGGACTAGCTATGTGCCAGCATTGCGTTGATGGAGAGTACCCTCAAAAGGCCAACACAGTAATCACCACACCCTCACTGACATCAAGCCATCACTACTATGATGAAAATGTCTGTGCAGGCCTTCCTAAAGCCTACATTGATGGGTGCTCCTATCACCATGAACAACACATACAGGCTGGAGTAGGATTAGTCTGGGAGGCTGACACCCCCTGTGGTGCACAGCAGTTCTGTTTAGGCCCTAAATCTAGTCAGTATGCAGAAATCGCCGCCGCACTCATAACTTTGCAACAAGCAGCAAAGTATGGGATCAGAGATCTGGTAATCTGTTCTGATTCAAACTATGCCAGGCACAGTTTTGTTTCTCACCTCCCTCATTGGAAACAGAATAGCATGAAAAATGCCAGAGGAAAGGAAGTTAAGCATAAGGAACTGTTTCTTGCCTGTGACAAACTTGTATATCAGAATGGTATGACTGTGTATTGGAAGAAGGTAAAAGGGCATTCACAAGCACCTGGGCCAGACAAAACAGGCAACGATGAAGCTGATAGGCTAGCCAAAGCAGGCACCATAGCAGGCTCTCCCTGGCAGTTCCAGGAGGAGTGGCTTCCAACAGAGTCAACTCATGTAAGTGTTAATGTTGTCACATGTAGGCAAGCAAAGGAGGCAG
This sequence comes from Ancherythroculter nigrocauda, assembly GCA_036281575.1. Classification (NCBI taxonomy): domain Eukaryota; kingdom Metazoa; phylum Chordata; class Actinopteri; order Cypriniformes; family Xenocyprididae; genus Ancherythroculter; species Ancherythroculter nigrocauda. The sequence continues at coordinate 17,409,689 of VTFQ01000014.1, read as the reverse complement.
TGACAACCCTTAATGACACCCCTCAGACTGTAGTGATAGGCAGGCAGCTATCAGATACTGACCTTATTGCCATGCAAAAACAAGACCCTGTGATCAGCACTATGTACCTATTCATTTCTAACCCAGTAGAGCATCCAATAACTGAGCAAAATCTGACAGAGTCAAGTGCCCTGAAAACACTGTATCTTATCAGACACCATCTGAAGTTAGAAAAGGGTTTGCTAGTGTACACTGCTGATGAAAATTCACCACCTCGATGGGTGGTCCCCACAGCACACAGGGGGGTTATGCTTCTGCATGCCCATGATGAACCTTGTGGAGGCCACCGGGGGGTGAAGGCAACGCATGAGACCCTTCGTCAGTTAGCCTACTGGCCACAGATGAAACAAGACATTGCCGCCTACATCCAGGGTTGTCTAGTTTGTTGTCAGTTTCAACCGGCTAACCCCCCTCACAGAGCCCCTCTTCAGAAGGCAGGAATAACCTTTCCCTGGTCCAACATTCAGATGGATTGGATCGGTCCTGTAGTTACGTCCTCCAGAGGTAACAAATACCTCCTTAATGTGACATGTGCATTTACAAAGTGTCAAGTCAAGTCAAGTCAAGTCAAATTTATTTATATAGCGCTTTTACAATTGGTGATTGTTTCAAAGCAGCTTTACATATTAGAAGGACAGAAAAAAGGGAAGTGGTTAAAAATAAGCTGTACAAACAAGCGTGATAATATGTAACATATACAAGATGGCGCTACATTAAGCCAATGTCGGCTGACTCCCAGGGGTGGAAAAAAACCCCTAGGAGAAAAACCCAGCGTGCTAGCACTGGGAAAAAAGTCCTAGGAGGGAAAAAACCCCTTGGAAGATATATATAATATATGTAAATGGATATGGAGATCAAAATCTGAATTATACATTTTTATTATAGAGATTAAAAATAGATTATATATAAATATATGTAAGCGGATACAGGGATTAAAAATCTGAACGATAGATGCAGCCAGAACTGGATCTGTAGGCCCATTGTCTCCTGGGCTACGTTGTAGTCAGGTCCAGACACAGGTTCTCCATCTGATCTGGATACGGCCTGGATCCAGCACCCGGCAAACCTCAGGATAAGCAGAGAGACAGATATTAGCGTAGATGCCATTCTTATTCAGATGTACAGGTATATCTAGTGTTATAGGAAATGTTCTCGGTTCCGGCCGACCTAATTATTGCAGCGTAACAATCCTTTAACGGATTTGAAAAAATGTTAATGTATTGATAATGTGTTATGTGTATGCAAGAGCAAAGAGATGTGTTTTTAGTCTAGATTTAAACTGACAGAGTGTGTCTGCTTCCCGAACAATGCTAGGAAGATTGTTCCAGAGTTTAGGTGCTAAATAGGAAAAGGATCTGCCGCCTTCAGTTGATTTTGATATTCTGGGTATTATCAACTGGCCTGAATTCTGAGATCACAATAAACGTGAAGGACTATAATGCATTAAGAGCTCACTTAGGTACTGGGGAGCTAAACCATTTAGAGCTTTATAAGTAAGTAGCAAGATTTTAAAATCTATACGATGTTTAATAGGGAGCCAATGTAATGTTGACAGAACTGGGCTAATATGGTCATACTTTCTGGTTCTAGTAAGAACTCTAGCTGCCGCATTTTGGACCAACTGTAGTCTGTTTAAAAGCCGAGCAGAACAACCACCCAGTAGAGCGTTACAATAATCTAGTCTTGAGGTCATGAATGCATGAACCAACTGTTCTGCATTTGTCATTGAGAGCATATGTCGTAATTTAGATATATTTTTTAGATGGAAGAAGGCGGTTTTACAGATACTAGAAACATGACTTTCAAATGAAAGATTGGTATCAAAGAGCACACCCAAGTTCCTAACTGAGGACGAAGATTTAATGGAGCACCCGTCAAGTGTTAGAGAGTATTCAAGGTTTTTTCGTGAGGAAGTTTTTGGTCCAAAGATTAGGATATCAGTTTTTTCTGAATTTAATAATAAGAAATTTCTTGTCATCCATTTTTTGATGTCAGCTATGCATTCTGTTAGTTTTGTGAATTTGTAGGTTTCGTCAGGGCGCGAGGAAATATAGAGCTGAGTATCGTCAGCGTAGCAGTGAAAACTAACACCATGCTTCCTAATTATCTCTCCTAAGGGCAGCATGTACAGAGTGAAAAGCAACGGTCCTAGTACTGAGCCTTGTGGTACTCCATATTGAACCTGTGATCGATACGACATCTCTTCATTAACTACTACAGACTGATAACGGTCGGATAGGTACGATTTGAACCATGCCAAAGCAATTCCACTAATGCCAATATAGTTTTCAAGTCTTTTTAAAAGAATGGTATGATCGATAGTGTCAAAAGCAGCACTGAGATCTAATAACACTAATAGAGAAATACAGCCACGATCGGATGATAGGAGTAGATCGTTTGTAACTCTAACGAGAGCAGTCTCAGTACTATGGTATGGTCTAAATCCTGACTGGAAATCCTCACAGATTTCATTTCTTTCTAAAAAGGAGCACAGTTGTGTTGAAACTGCCTTTTCTAGTATCTTTGACAGAAAAGGTAGATTCGATATTGGCCTGTAATTTACTAAATCTCTCGGATCTAGTTGAGGTTTTTTAATAAGAGGTTTAATAATAGCCTGCTTAAAGGTTTTTGGCACGTATCCTAGTGTTAACCCTCAGGGGTCTGAGGATTTTTGGGGCCCTGGAGAAGTTTTGACATGCCCTGACATTTGTGCTTTTTTCAGTTGTTCATAAACATATAAATGACAAAAGTGTCATTACACTGTATTCAGCACAAACTAGGCTACCATAATATGTGAGGAACATGTATGTACATGTTTGTGTTTTTGAAGGAATAACGTTTATGCGTGGTTATTGAAAAAACTAAAAACTTAAGTCACTGAAATAAGGCCAAAAAAAATATATTAAAACTGTGTTCACAAGACTTCTGGGTATTGGAGGTTGTAGACTAGAGTTTTTGCTTCAGAATGAAGTAAAAATTATCCTTCCTACTCCTTCATATAAAACAATAGAGAGATTTAAATTTTCTAAGACAATTTTGGTCAAGAAACACAGTATGCATGGAGGCGTGAATCCTCATGTATAATGGGTGATTCTCACCTGAGAAGACAAAAGAATTGAATAATAATGACCTGAAATGACTTGCATATTAATGAGGCCTTTCAGTCAGGTAGGCTGTGAAAAAACCCTCTGTGATCATGCTGATAACAGGATTAAAGTCCACTCAGGACAAAAAAAAAAGAAGATTTTTGTGATCTCATGCATGCACGTATTATTGCACATGATATGAAGAAAATTTTGTATAGGCCTATGTTAAATTACAGTACCAGTCAAAAGATTGAACACATTGCCATTATAATGTTTTTAAAAGAAGTCTCAAGTCTCTAACCAAATAATGGTTTTCTATTTTAATATACTTTAAAGTATAATGTATTTCTGTGATGCAAAGTGTCTGAACATTCCTACCTCTAGGGCATTTCATATAGGCTACTATATTTGTTATATTATAGAGCCTAAATGTTGATGTGCAGTTGACAAACTATACATCATTAAAAAGATCTAAGACTCAAGCTTCACATTTTGACTCTTAAAATCTTATATTGACCATAATTTCTTAATATGCTTAAAAACATACACATTTGGAGAAATATTGATGGATTCTCATATGTTTATATCAATTTTCTATACAGAAGAATAATATTTATTATTCTATATTTATTGTTATCATTATGAGCGCTGGATGCTGTGTTTTTAATTCATCCTTGAGCCGGAGGGCGCTCTGCCCCTTTTGTCCACAAATGCCTCAGTAAAAGAAGAGGCAGATCATGTGACAATCAAGGAACTAACAGATGCAAGAGATCGCTAAATGTGGCTATTTAAAACACTTTTGAAGACAATAAATACACGATTGAGATGATGAATGCATGTATTGACTGAATTTGCGTCTGAATAGCGCTGGCTCTGTGGGCGTGGCCGCATTAGCGGATAATGAGCTGAATCACGGATTTCTGACATGGCTCTCTTTTCATACAGATTACATAAACACAGAAGGTTTGTTTTCGATTTGACTTACATGATTTAAAACCTGACATCTTAACGTTTTTTTAGACATAAGTGTAATTTTTTTGTCATTAGTATTCACTAAGTTACAGTTCATTTTCTGAGAACTTTCAGATTGGAGTTCGTTCAGAGGGAGACGAGAGATCACGCATCATGTTAGTTTTCTTTATTTTACAAAAAGCACAACATTTTGTTTTTACTCTGAGTGTACACAAATGAAAGAAGATATTCCACAGATTAAAATGGTGTATAACTCTTAATTGTATGTGCAACATTGACAGAGTATTTTGAGTCTCTTTCACACTGATAAGAAAAAAACCACGGTGGTATCGCCGGCGATACCGTCAGACCTCAGAGTGTTAAGGATGAATTAATTATATCAAGAAGTGGACCTACGACCTCTGGAAGCATTTCTTTCAGTAGTTTAGTCAGCATTGGGTCTAGCATACATGTCGTTGATTTTGATGATTTGATAAGTTTAGATAATTCTTCCTTTCCTATAGCGGCGAAAGATTCTAGTTTTACCTCAGGGACACTACAGTGCACTGTCTGAAGCGAAACTGTAGACGGTTGCATGTTTTTAATTTTCTCTCTAATATTATCAATCTTGCAAGTAAAGAAGTTCATAAAGTCATTACTGCTGTGCTCTATGGAAATGTCAGCAGTTGAATCTCTGTTTCTAGTTAATTTAGCCACAGTGTCAAATAAATACCTAGGATTATGTTTGTTTTCTATTAAGAGATTTGAAAAATAAGTAGATCTAGCATTTCTTATAGCCGTTCTGTACTCAATCATTTTTTCTTTCCACGAAAGGCGAAAAACTTCTAGTTTTGTTTTCTTCCAACTACGTTCGGCTTTTCTAACAGCTCGTTTTAGAGCCCGAGTGTGCTCATCATACCACGGCGTTGGATTAGTTTCCTTAATCTTCTTTAGACGTAAAGGAGTGGGTGGAATGTCTCCCAGCCCGAAATGACACAGCAGAGACAACAGCTATCTTGCTGATTAATCATGTGTTTAGCCGGTGGGGGCTACCCCTCTCTGTAGATTCAGATCGAGGTACTCATTTTACAGCCACTGTAATGACTGAACTGTGGAAAATGTTGGGAGTTCAGGCAAAACTTCACATTTCATTTCACCCTCGGGCATCAGGACAGGTTGAGAGGTCGAACTGCCATATTGTAGGGATGTTGAGGAAGTACATTTCAGCTAATGGAAAAGACTGGATGTAAAACTACCCCTGGTCTTAATGGCAATTAGGTCCACACCTCATCTCTCTACAGGTGTCACACCTTTTGAAATGATGACAGGGCGGCAGATGACACTCCCCCTGCATCTCCTCTACCAACCTGAAGATGTCAGTGTAGCCAGCGCATATACTGCCCACCAGTATGTGGCTTACCTGAGGGCTCACCTCAGGCAGACATTCGCATGGGCACAAGAGCATCTGGAGCAAAGTGCTGAGGGCAGGAAAGCATACTACGATCAAAAGGCTAGCTCTACAGAATATCAGGTGGGAGACAAGGTGATGTATTTTAACTTCACAAAACCAGTGGGTGTTCCAAAAAAGTTTCTCCCAAACTGGTTTGGTCCTCATGAAATTGTAGGAAAACTATCACCAGTAGCATACCGCATCAAAATCTCAAAAGGGAAAAGATCCCCTGTGTACAAGTGGGTCCACTTCAACCAGATTAAGCCTTACAAACCCCAGATGGGAATAAAGGGGGTAGACACCGCTCAGGAGTAACTCCGGTCAAGGTGTAAGTTCTAAGGCAGTGTAGAGAAGTCTATACTGTGTCAGGCACTGTGGCCAGTGCATCTGTGACTAGTTGTTGTGGCTAGTTATAGTGGTATTTGTTAGTTGTACTCTGCTTATAAAGTATTGAAGTGACACCCCATATTTGTGCAATTTCAGAATGAACCTGCTGAGCCTAATCATAGTGATTTGCGTACTCAATGCAGTACAGCCCTTGGAAATAGTGGAATCAGGTCCTCCTACTGGCATTATACTTCAGGATGCACCTGGAATTTTAGTGACTGACTGTTACGTGCACACTCAGAGAGTCTTTGTTCGGCTTGACCCTGCTGACGTGTACAAAAAGCATGTGGCTGGATGGGGAATGGTCCCCTGGCATGTCGTCCAATGGAGCAAGGACATCATAGGACATGCCCAGTTAGACACAATTCATATGCTTAACCCTCAGGGGTCTGAGGATTTTTGGGGCCCTGGAGAAGTTTTGACATGCCCTGGCATTTGTGCTTTTTTCAGTTGTTCATAAACATATTAATGACAAAAGTGTCATTACACTGTATTCAGCACAAACTAGGCTACAATAATATGTGAGGAACATGTATGTACATGTTTGTGTTTTTGAAGGAATAACGTTTATGCGTGGTTATTGAAAAAACAAAAAACTTAAGTCACTGAAATAAGGCCAAAAAATATATATTAAAACTGTGTTCACAAGGATTCTGGGTATTGGAGGTTGTAGACTAGAGTTTTTGCTTCAGAATGAAGTAAAAATTATCCTTCCTACTCCTTCATATAAAACAATAGAGAGATTTAAATTTTCTAAGACACTTTTGGTCAAGAAACACAGTATGCATGGAGGTGTGAATCCTCATGTATAATGGGTGATTCTCACCTGAGAAGACAAAAGAATTGAATAATAATGACCTGAAATTACGTGCATATTAATGAGGCCTTTCAGTCATGTAGGCTGTGAAAAAACCCTCTGTGGTCATGCTGATAACAGGATTAAAGTCCACTCAGGACAAAAAAAAAACATGATTTTTGTGATCTCATGCATGCACGTATTATTGCACATGATATGAAGAAAATTTTGTATAGGCCTATGTTAAATTACACTAAAAGATTGAACACATTGCCATTATAATGTTTTTAAAAGAAGTCTCAAGTCTCTAACCAAATAATGGTTTTCTATTTTAATATACTTTAAAATATAATGTATTCCTGTGATGCAAAGTGTCTGAACATTCCTACCTCTAGGGCATTTCATATAGGCTACTATATTTGTTATATTATAGAGCCTAAATGTTGATGTGCAGTTGACAAACTATACTCAAGCTTCACATTTTGACTCTTAAAATCTTATATTGACCATAATTTCTTAATATGCTTAAAAGCATACACATTTGGAGAAATATTGATGGATTCTCAGATGTTTATATCAATTTTCTATTCAGAGGAGTAATATTTATTATTCTATATTTATTGTCATCATTATGAGCGCTGGATGCTGTTTTTAATTCATATTTGAGCCGGAGGGCGCTCTGCCCCTTTTGTCCACAAATGCCTCAGTAAAAGAAGAGGCATATCATGTGACAATTAAGGAACTAACAGAGGCAAGAGATCGCTAAATATGGCTATTCAAAACACTTTTGAAGACAATAAATACACGATTGAGATGATGAATGCATGTATTGACTGTATTTGCGTCTGAATAGCGCTCGCTCCGTGGGCGTGGCCGCATTAGCGGATAATGAGCTGAATCACAGACTTCTGACATGGCTCTCTTTTCATGCAGATTACATAAACACAGAAGGTTTGTTTTCGATTTGACTTATATGTTTTAAAACCTGACATCTTAACGTTTTTTTAAGACACAAGTCTAATTTTTTTTGTGATTAGTATTCACTAAGTTACAGTTAATTTTCTGAGAACTATCATATTGGACTTCGTTCAGAGGGAGACGAGAGATCACGCATCATGTTAGTTTTCTTTATTTTACAAAAAGCACAACATTTTGTTTTTACTCTGAGTGTACACAAATGAAAGAAGATATTCCACAGATTAAAATGGTGTATAACTCTTAATTGTATGTGCAACATTGACGGAGTATTTTGAGTCTCTTTCACACTGATAAGAAAAAAACCACGGTGGTATCGCCGGCGATACCCTCAGACCTCAGAGTGTTAAACAGCTACAAAAAGTCACCATAACACAGGAAGAATTAAGAGGAGTTAGATGCCCAAAGCGCTTCCTTGGTACACTACTGACAGCAGCATCAGCCCTAGGCTCACACTTCTCAGTGGGTACTTCAACAGTTAACAGCATTAGCATATCCACATTGAAAAAAACATGTGGAAGGGTTAAAAATGGAAATGCCTGAGATACAAGAGAAAATGTATGTTCAGCAGAAGCAGCTGCAGCAGTTAGACAGAACTTTGGAGGGCACAATCCTCACTGTAAACCTACACACAGCCCTTTTGAATTATACAATCCACAGTATAGGCAAGATAGTGGATGTTATACAACATGATTATGCCCATGTACAAAAGGTTCAAGTACTAATGCAAGATTTGCTGAGAGAGGTCGGCTCTGTTGTCGACAGAATCCGGTGTTGCGGGGAACCACGCAAACACTGCAGGCACATTTAGCTTACAGCCTGGGAAGTGCTATACCAATCCATGTTAACCCAGAGGCTCAAGAAATTGGCTTCCTGTTAAACCTCCCGATAATCAACACTAAAACATATATAGGTTGAAATCAGTGCTAAATGTAGGCTTTTGGTCTCAAGATATACACATATAAATTGAGACACCCTCACTCATAGCTTACCAAGATGAAAATCCTGACATGTATCTGACACCTAACCCACATATGTGTACAGTGGTCAAAGACATTCACTGGCTTTTGTAAGAGACCCCATTGAAGGCCTATGTGGCATTAAAAGGTTAACCACGGAGGAAAAATGCAATGCTGTTGCTACATACAGAGATGATGTGACTACCACCCGAATTGAGAGTGCAGGAAATAAGTGGTTAGTGAATACACCTGTCAGTGAAGCTGTAATGACATATAACAGACATGATACAGCTACTCCAATACACCTCCCTAATGAAATTATGCTAATTCAAATCCCAGTAGGAGCAATTCTCCACATCAAACACTTAACTCTATACCATCTTGATGCTGATGTGCATAGTGTTGAGTTTGAAATAGCTGATGCCTTTAAAGGACACACTCTGGTAGTAGACAATTCACTCAGGAATCAAGTTTTGTTTGAGGGACCTAAATTAGCAAAGATCAGCCTCCAGTTAGGTAGCCTCCAAGCTACACCTGTGGAGCCAAAACCTAAGAGGGTGCCATTCACTTGGGGTTGGGATATCAGTGACAGCCTATTACTTATCTTCACACTATGTGGGTGGGCTACAATGGGCCTCCTGGGGTGGACATTGTACCAGCGAATCCACAAACTGCAGGTTAGCCTGTTAGAGCAGGAAAGTGTGAGACCTAGCGATGCTCTTGAGCTCAAATCTAACATGTGTAGACCACTCCCTGAGCTTACTCCCGTTATAACATGCAATTCTGACTAGACAGAAATAGAGACTGCTCTATTCCCTTTACCCCTCTCACTGAATAGTCTTTATAGTTCTCTTTTGACTATCTATATTTTTCTTTTCTTAACACGTAGATTCATGTGTAACCTTTTTAGTAGTCCTGAAAGAGGATACTATTATTATACTCACTAAAGAAGTTACTTAGTTGTAACTGTTGAATTATAGTTTACTCAAAATGCCAATGGTCGAAGGATGAGGTGAGGTTTGTGTTTTGTTCCTGCTGTTCCCCTCTTAGTACACTGCTCCAGATCAACGACTCCAGGTCCTCGATCAGTCCGTGCAGGGGGGAGATGTTGTGAACACCAGTCAAGATGGCATTCCAGGGACCAGTTTATGACAGGGCCCCTCTCTAACTGCTGGTGTGTAGGAAGATGTGCCACACCGTGATTGGATCTTTGGTGAATGAACATAAATAAATGTTCAGCAACATCAGATAAGATGTTGGAACAACTACCAGACATGGGACAGACCTGTTAACAAATAAACAGATGCATGGACGATGATTTAACCATTTCATATCGTGTTTGGTGTCTATCTGTTCCCTACGATGCCTTTAATAATTTGAAAGAGGTTTGGTAAAGAAATAATGCATGGGTAAAATGTTAAAGACATTTTAACACTGTACTTTATGCTATGCAAATGAGTTCCACACTAGGGTGGGGAACACTGGGGCTTCTTCAGATAACAGTAGCCAATCACACTCCAGGATCGGCAAAGCGCCACATTTCAATCTCCTCCTCATCAGAAAGGGATAAATATGTCCCCCGGGTAGACACACCCTTGTTCTGCATTTCCAACTCGACGGGGAAGGAGACATTAATAGACACTCCACGTCCTGAGTTTCTGACCTGACGAGGAAAGAAACTACAAGACAGTTAAGGTGAAGCTTTTGCAAGCAAAACCTTTTTCATTGCTTCCAGCTGCACTCTAGCTGCAAAAGGGCCCCAGCAATGAGGGACTTCATCTGACCCTTACGGCTCCTACAGCAGCGCAGCCCAGTCCGCAAAGGACCTCTGCATCGGCAGACATTGCTTGTACCACACGGCTCCTCAGCGACGCAGCCAGCCTGCAAAGGAACCTGTGAAGATTCATCTGACCCAGCTGCCCAGTCCATCCTAAAGGACCCTCTTGGCGCAACCGAAGTTCAGCATCCTCCAGCCCAGCGTGGCACGACTACTGGATCGCAACTCCGCGCCCTCCCACTGCACGCAGCCTGCATCATCAGTGGAAGACGTCTCTGCTACCGGATTGATCACCCGACTGTGTGGAACATAAATATAAACTTACCAAACCTCTTTTCTAGAGACCTTGGCATTAGTTTATACACGCAGCATATGTTATTCTAACCTGTTTAGATAACAGTTACTTGAGGTCAGCTTGTTACAAATAATAGGGATATTATTTGTTGAATGATAAATAAGCAATTATTTATCACCATTTTACCAGAGCCCTTAGGTGGCTCCCATAAGCATTCCCATACAATTCTATACAGTTCAACAGCATTGCATTTATCCATTCTGTGTTCCCTTCATTTACGTGTTTCTTTGATTTAATTCAGTATTCTCCTTTGATTATTATTTTACTATCTTTTAGAAGTGCATATTCATTATTTCATTATTAATCGTTGTGGTATTTACTCTTGCATGTCTATTGTTAATAAATTTCATTGATTTTTATTATAACTGTGTCTTCCTTGTGTTGATGACCAAAGGCTCTACTAGTTGACCGAACTCTCACAAATCCTTCAGATAAATCAGTTGACCGACTCCCTCCATTTTATATTAATTCTGAATTATTGAACAGCTCTTTTGGAGTGTTCTTAAATTGTTAAGACAGTATTCTTAACTGGTGCCCCGTATTACAAAAGGAGGAAGGGGTCATCTGATACACTCATAACCACACCTTAAGTGACACATGATCAAAAATCACTACGTCACAGGTGAATGGAGTAAAAATCACTACATAAGATTAAAGCCACGTTTTTCCTCCAAACTTACTAGTCGATTGTTTTAAATGTGATGTGGCTTCGGATAAAAAATCAGACAGAAAATATATCATTGTATGCTATTCTGCACAATGAGAAAAGCTATCTCGATTAGCATTGCATTATAAATATAATCTACTATTATGAATACCTGACATGGCGTGAAGAACACAGATAAACCACATATTGTCACAATCGTGTATTAATTACTTTCAAAAGTGACGTTCTGTATGTTTATATCAATGATTATAGCGATGTCTGGTAGCCTCTGTTAGTTCCGTGTATGTCACATGATTGCCTCTTGTTCATAATGTGTTATTTGTGGACTAAGTGTGCACAGAGCGCCCTCCGGCTGCAGGTATGAGTTAAAAACACAGTAGTCAGTGTATACAGCGCTCATATGACGACAACAGCGTGTTTTGGGTAAAAATTTAATAAAAATTACTCCTCTGTATAGAAAATTGACATAAACGTATGACAGTCCATCAATATTTCTCCAAATGTGCATGCTTTTAAGCTAAAAGCCCCGAGGGATGTTATTTTGTGGAGTTTTTTCATGATGATCGTACAGAGTTTTTTTCTCAATGGCTGAAGCTGACGCTCATATTTCAATGAAAAGGTAACGACTCCGTTTCTCATATTCATAACTCCCGATGCATATTAACAAATAACGGTCACTATACGATGTTGAGAGTAAAATAAAGATTAAAAATTGAAGCTCGAGTCTTAGATCTTTTTAATGATGTATAGTTTGTCAAGGTAATTACATTAAATCTAACAGTAAATTTGAGCTAATTTAAACAAAGAAGCTTCAGTGCGTCAGCGCACCAGTGCAGGTTAACAGGTTAATCTGCCCATTTTTAACTTACACATGTTTTTGAATTGGAAAAAAAATGAATAAAATGTGTTTATTCTATATACAAATTAATTATATTTGATTGAAAAATGGATAAATGTCATACATAGAGTAACAGCTAGAGGGCAGCATATACCTATTTTTAAACAGGGTTGGATAAATCAAGGACTAGGTCATATATAGAACAAAGATTTTGTTTTTATTATACTGTTTGTGCAGTTATCTTTAAAAATGTATCAAAGACTACTTTGTCATTTAGATATTTTTTTATTTTGTTTAAAATGATCTTCTCAGTCTGTCTGTCTCTCTCTCCTCCCCCATACTTGGGTGTGTGTGTGTGTGTGTGGTGTGGGGGTGGGGGGTAGCTGTGTGTGGGTCTCTGTCTGGGTCACTGTCTGTGTATATATATTTCTCTCTCTCTCTCTCTCTCTCTCTCCCTGTGTATGTGCATGTGTGCATTACAATCTTAATTTTTTCTAAATGTTGTTTGAGTTAATTATTTTTTACAATTACAGTTCTATTTTTTTAATTAATTATTTATTGATATAATTCAAATTTATTAAAACCCTCTGTTTCAGTAAATTTCACAGGATTATGAAAGTGGCTGTTTAAAATAACATTCTGTGACATGAAAGTCATCTTATTTTAAACGATTTCATGGATGTGACTGTTGTGGTTTGTGATCATACGAGCATCAGCTGCTGCAGTAAATGTGGTTAGAAATTAACAGTCCTTTTATGTTTAACTGTTTTAAATGTGTTGAGGCAATGAATTTATGGCAAGAAAAGGGAAACAAAGTGTTATAACTTCTGCATACATTAATTGATTTCGATGAATCTTTGGCTGTGTGTTCATTGTAGAAGGCTGATCACATGGACGTGACTATTGTGATCCAAAGTTATAGCGCCACCAACTGGCAGCAGGAAGTGTGTCACTTTCAGCATGCTTTGAGATCACCCTCTTATTTTTACCCGATTTGCTTCAAACTTCATCAGAATAATGTTAAAACATGGAAAATGTAGACCTTTGAAAAGAATCATGATATCTCAAACACAGTTGCCTTGGCAACGCATCAAACTTTAATATTCATTTTGGATGCTTTTCAGACTCTTAGCACGCTTCAAATTGTATGAAACTCGACACACACATCAGGATTGTTATCCGGTAGACATGGGCAAAGCCTTAGAAACGGGCAGGGAGGAGGGGCTCTATAGCACCACCTTGTAGTGCAGTAAATGTAGAGTGAATTTGACATGGTCCTTTTATGTTTAACCATTGTCTGCCTAACTGCCTATTGCCCGCTGTGCACAGTTGCCCTGAAGCCACCGGGGTGGCGGTGCCACCGGCTTGGGCCCACCATCATTGCTCGCAGCTATATTTATTATTATTTTTTCCGAATGTTCGGGCACTTTTGGGGCCCTTACCATGCTCGAAAACTCATGAAACTTTGCACATACATCGGAACCTTTTTGAGCCTCTTAACATGCTTCAAATTGCATGAAACTCGACACACACATCAATATTGTCATCCAGTAGACATGGGCAAAGCCTTAGAAACGGGCGGGGAGCAGGGGCTCTACAGCGCCACCTTTTGACAAAAGTTGGGGGTTAGTTTAACCTACAGTCACCAAACTCGGCACAGTTATTGTTCTCATTAAACCAGACAACTTTCTAATTTACAGTCATTAGCTCCGACCAACAGGAAGTCAGATAATCTGGTTTGAATGTGGATTTTTCAAACACACTCTCTCTCTGCCCCGTCACTCCCTCAGTCTCACTCATTCTCTCTCTGTGTGTGTGTGGTGTGGTGTGGGGGTGGGGGGTGTCTGTGTGTGGGTCTCTGTCTGTCACTGTCTCTCTCTCTCTCTCTCTCTCTCTCCCCTCCCTGTTTGTGTGTGTGTGTATTATAAATCTTGGTTAGTGGTCTTTAACCCTTTTACTGATTACCTATTTATTGATGAACTTATAAAAAGTTTGAACTGCAAATGAGAACTTCACACTCATTTGAACTTGAACCATGAGACTATATAACTATTCGGACAGGACTTGTTTTCTAAATGTTATTTGAGTTACAATTTCGAGTTTGGTGACTGCTTTTGGTGCATAAGATTGGTGCACAAACAACAGCTCAGGGAGGTCAAAAAACACATGAAGAGTAGTGTTAGGATTATACAATATCAGCAATCACAGACATTCACATTAAGGCTAGAGCTAGATTAAGTGCCCCTCGCACTACATTTCACGTAGATTTTGAAATTCAGTACACACATTTAACAGCCCAGTACATACAAAAAAAGTCTCTTGGAGCAAAATCTGAAACTGAATAGAAAGCCAGATATTTTTAATTAACTTGCCATTTCCAGATGTTGTACTTTAACAAACTCCTCCTAGAGCTTTTATCAGATCAATGTCATATTTAGTCAGTCTAATCTAAAGGCCATTGCAACGTTTCATTGCAAAAATCTAGAGTTTTTGCCGAAGGGTGTGTCCGTGGTGGCTTGACAAAGTTTGATGTTTTGCCATGAAACAGGAAGTTGTTGTAACTCGGTATACAATATCCAATCTGCCCCAGACTTCACATGTTTTATTAGAGTCCTGACCTGAACACATCTACATGGCAATATTCAGTTACAGTCATAGCGCCACCTGCGGGACACAGGAAATGACATGTTTTACACTGTGATTAATTCCTTGTAGAGATTTAACCAGATCAACATCATATGTTGTCAGTCTAATCTTAAGGCCTTAGTGATGTTAAATTGCAAAGATCTTGAATTTTCGTTGAACGGCGTGTCCGTGGTGGCCTGACAAAATCTGATGTTTCGCCATTAAAGAGGAAGCTGTTGTAACTCAGGCATACAATGTCCGATCTGCCCCAAACTTCACGTGTGAGATAAGAGTCCTGGCCTGAAGACATCTATATGCTAATTTTTACTTAGTCATAGCGCCACCTGCTGGCAACAGGAAATGGCATGCTTCACACTGTGATTCAATCCCAGGAACACATTTCAATATGCCACAAAGTACCAAACATACTAGAAAATATGTTAAATCATGCAACACTGCTAAGTGCTAATGTATGCGATTAATGTCGCGAAACAGGAAGTCGTTGTAACTCGGGCATACAATGTCCGATTTGCTCCAAACTTCATGTTTGATAATAGTCCTGACCTGAACGCATCTACATGGCAATATTAAGTTACGGTTAAAGCGGCATCTGTTGGCAGCAGGAAGCATGCCACTTTGAAATTACTTTGCCATAATTATCCTGTATTTTCTTGCTTAAATGCTGCCCACTGTTCACTGTTTTCCTGAGGCCAACGGGTGGTGGTGAGCCCAGGTGTGAGGGCCCTTTCATCACTGCTTGCAGCTTTAATTAGTTTTGTGGCCTTATTTCAGTGACTTAAGTTTTTTGTTTTTTCAATAACTACGCATAAATGTTATTTCTTCAAAAATACAAACATGTACATACACGTTCCTCACTTATTATGGTAGCCTAGTTTGTGCTGAATACAGTGTAATGACACCTTTTCCATTAATATGTTTATGAACAACTGAAAAAGCACAAATATCAGGGCATGTCAAAACTTCTCCAGACCCCAAAACAGCCTCAGACTCCAGAGGGTTAAATCTAAGGCCTTTAGACTGACCAAATATGTTTATCTGATAAAATGTCTTGGAGGAGTTTGAGTACATGTGGAAATGGCAAAAACTGCAGAGAAAATTCAAAATATCTCACTTCCTGTTGGGTTTTCAGATTTTGCACCCAGGGACTTTTTTTGTAGGTATTGGGCTGTTACATGTGTCTACTGAATTTCATACTTGTACGTGAAACGTAGCGCGAACAGTGCTTAATTGAAATTTTGTAGGTGGCGCTATTGAGCCATTTTGCCACACCTAATTCTGAAACCCATATCAAACATAAATTTTCACTACTTCTGATACGTGTACAAAGTTTGAGTTTTCGAGCATGTTTAGGGCCTCAAAAATGCGATTCATTTCGGAGAAGAATAATAATTGACTGAGAAATTACAATAGGGTACAATAAGGTAATGTAACTATAACTGTTCTTATGATGTAGTATAGGTCTTAAGTTTTTTTATAAATATGTTTATAAAATAGTAATACTTGCTTATAAATAAGTATAAATGGAGCTGTAATTCATTATAAGCATGGTCTTCATAGAAAGTGTTACCAAAAGGGTTTCTAATGGAACACTGTCCAACAGCGACACCCCCAGGTGAAGTTACAGTGGGTGTCCGTGTCTCTCGTGCCTCCTTGAGCTCATAGAGAATGAACAGAGCCCCTAAAGCATGCGGTGGGTTTTGTGGAGGGTAAAAGAGAATGATTGGGGGAAAGTCACGTGAGAGGAGGCAATGCCTCCATCACGCTATGAATGGATATGATCGGTTATGATTGGTCATGATTGGTTTGTTCGATAAAACCCATCTGTTGCAGTCTGAATGAAGAAAATGATGGTGTCAATGGGAAGACTAATTAAAAAGAATTTAGTAAACAGCTTAGCCACTTAGATATCACCACTTTGTCACTTCAAAATCAAACGTGAAAAGACCTGAAAACATGATCACTGCAGGGGTTTTAGTGAGAAATCAGCTTGAAATCATCTTTGTGTCTGTGACAGTGTTTACAAGCATGACTGATGATCTGAAATAAGTTGACTATTAAAAAGAATAGCTGAAAATCAGTACACAAATAAAATATATTTTTTAACACTCCATGGTACGGTGTAGGGATGGGCGATATCTTATCGTTTGCGATATACCGTTGAAAATTTTCCTCACAATAAAAATTTGTCTCATCGCGATAACGATAAGTCTAGTTGATGATGTAGTTTCATGCGTGACCGATTCACTGTTCACACGCGGAGTGAAAACAAGCATGACGGAAGGCGGACGTGAGGCTGAGGAGCAGCTTGTTGTTACGCGAGGACCTACCTCCACAAATTGGAACTGGTTTGGTTATAGAAAATCAGATGCGGCGCAAACAACCGTAATCACTATAAACAAATGTTCCAGAGCCGTATGCTCTATGAGCAGTCATTTACGCGGTCATCACCCGGGTGTTGAGAGCGCGCGAGCGCAGGTGAGACCTGAACATCTCACGTTGCTATCTGTGTTTAAACTAAACTCATTTAAAACTTGCCAATTCAAACATTCAACTGTAAGACGCAAAAGAGAACTTGCGCGCTGTGAGGAGATTTGTGTGTACTCGTCCGAAGCACGTACACGGAGAGCTGCATCACAGCTGTATTTTGTAAACTATCTGAAGACATACCATGTGTCTCAATCAGCTCCCTAGTTCAGTAGTCAGGGCACTGATCAGGGAGTCGGCCACATTCACTTTCATGAGGTCGCATTAGGGGTCGCATTAACCGATTGTTTTTAGCAGTGACGGAAAAAATATAAAGGCTGTCCGTCATTTTGACAGATTACTGAGGCTGATAGCTTGTAAATGTAATTCCCACCCCTGTCCAGTAGGTGGTGATTGCGCTCCAGTGTGGCAGCAGAGCGCGAGTTCAGTCTCCAGAATAAAATGATGCGTTTAATTACACACAGGCAAGCACCCAGTATAAATCCATTTTTATAATAATAAAGTCATAATACTTTGATTTCGATTTCGGTAAGCTACTGTGTCTTTCAATATATTTTCTATATTTTCATATATTTCATTCTGCAAAGATGATTGCGTTCACTCACGACCTGAGACGTGGACGAAATTAGAAGCTATTAAATGTCTTATCATTAAAGTATAAAAATTAAAATGATGGGTAATTTTGATTCATTGATTCATTGAACATTGATATCATATTGCATATCATAGAGGGTTAAATTGTTGTTGCCTTTAGTTATTAGTTTGAAATAAATGTAAAAATGCTTAACATTAACTTGATGAGATTGACTTGGTTTTAATAAATAGAACATTAATTACTAGGGATGCACCGATACCAGTATCGGTATTGGGCCCGATACCAAGCTCATGTACTTGTACTCGTACTCTTAAAAATAATCCCGATACCAAAGACCGATACCACACGTGATGTAACTGACTGAATTTTCCGTGCACAGAGACACCGGGATTCCAAACCGCGGGATTCGTTGCTTCATCACCACGGTAAGAAAAAAACCCATACCGTCACAGCCCTAAAAACACACATTGCGAACCGCATGCTTTCAATCACAATTCGTTATCTATTAGTGAAGGCAGGATAGGCAGAATCACGCTGAATGACACAGACTAGAAGCTCGCTTTCTCTTGCGCGCGATCCCAGTTCTTTCAGACAGCCCGCGATCAGTTCTCCTTGCACCTGAATGGTCAAATGCACGCATAGTTGTCAAAATGTCCATTGTGTGGAGTATCTCACGTAAATACAGTCGGTTATGGCTTAAGTGGAAATAAACATTTGGGTGAGAACAGGATATGTGTCAGTATCCATGGATTCGGTCTCAAAGGGACATATTAACATATTTTGTTGTTTTATCAACTTTAATGACAAATATATCGTTAAAGTTAATAAAACACCAAAATATGTTAAATAAATGTAAACATGGTAAACAAACCTACTTTATCTGAAAAACAAGTTTATTAAATTTTTATCTCTATAGTATTTGTTGTATTGTTTGTAATTTTGTTTGTAAATTTCTTTTTATATAACAACAATTATATATATTGGTAATTATGCCCTTTGAAGTTTCATTAGAGTTTCATTAGAGTAATCATAAAGAAGCTGTCCTACATTCATTAGTCTTACTGTGTTGTGCTTGGAAAACTGCAACATCACCAAAAAAAAGAGAGAGAGAGAGAAATTAATAAATGTATAGGCATCAGTATCGGCGAGTACTAGGGTACTCATATTCGTATCGCAGTATCGCATCGGTACTCATATTCGGTCCTTAAAAAAATGGTATCGGTGCATTGTTAATTACCTTGTTAATGTAAAAATACATAATCGAATTGCATTTGGTTTCTTTTTTCTTTTTTGATGTAATGTAATGTTCATTTAACGAGGACAGTGCTTCCCACAGGTTTGAAATATACTTGCAGTGGTAGCCAGGTGGAAAATCCTCCTGTTACCCACGGCACAAAATTATCTACTGCATGTGGCAAACATCAAATAATGCGTGACTTTTAAAAATATTTTTATTTATTGAAATTCATTTTGATACAGATTATGCTGTGTTTTGGGGGATATGAAGTGCTATTGCATGCATATGAAATATTACATTTTTATGAAGAAATGATGATCAAAATTAAATAGTTAATTAATTGTTTCTGGATATTGATCTATGTGTTAGAGGCAGAATTCTGTAATCTGCTGGTTAGACAAATCTGTAGGAAATACATTTTTAGTGTAATTACCATATACATCCAGCAGAGGACCCATAGAGATCCATCAATTTTTCTGTATCTGGCCAACTGCTCTTATAAATGCAGTGTGGAAGGAACATGGTCGCGCGCACCAGGCCTTTGTCTGTGAAATATCCATCTCTCTGAGGGTCTTTGCAGCACATATGGAATTGTCAGTGGGAGTAAACCAGCATACCAGCTTCAAAACCTATATAAAAGTAACCCTAATAAAAGTAGCTTATATAGATTTTTGTTTGAGAGCTGGTGTATGCTGGTCAAGTGCTGGTCCATGCTGGTCCTAAGCTGGTCCTGGACCAGCATAAACTAGCTCAAACCAGCATACCAGCTTCAAAACCTACCTTATCAGCATCTGCTGTTTTTTTCAACAGGGGTAACAGACGTGCGTGTTTATTTAAGCTATTCCGTCAGTGAAACAACACACTACAGCCTGTAAAACTATGAAATAAATATTGGTAAATAATGGTAACCTAAATAATAAGAAATTTAAATATTATTTCAAGCATTACAAAGATGCATCTTATAGCCAAAGTCCTGTTATTATAGTCTTTGATATAGCCTACCGCTCTGTGCTTTGAGAGGGATAGGGACATGAACAGGAAAGAGACCATTTCTCTTTAATAATATCTTCATGTTATCTCCTGACGTTACAAGCAACTGACACTTGTTGTAAAAGGTCTAAAGAGTGAGTTTTATCCTCCGCAGGGGCAAGACATTCAGGCTATGTTAGATTTAGCACTGTCAGAGAAAACGAAAGTAAAACTCACTGGCGTGTGTGAAACGCGCTGTACAAATAAACTTGACGTGCCTTATAAAGTCTAATAAAGTCTTTGTGCTTTTTTCAGTTGTTCATAAACATATTAATGACACAAGTGTCATTACACTGTATTCAGCACAAACTAGGCTACCATAATATGTGAGGAACATGTATGTACATGTTTGTATTTTTGAAGGAATAACGTTTATGCGTGGTTATTGAAAAAACAAAAAACTTAAGTCACTGAAATAAGGCCAAAAAAAGTATATTAAATCTGTGTTCACAAGACTTCTGGGTATTGGAGGTCGTAGACTAGAGTTTTTGCTTCAGAATTATGTAAAAATTATGCTGCCTACTCCATATAAAACAATATATTGATTTAGTTTTTGTAAGACACTTTTTGTCAAGAGAAACAGTATGCGTGGAGGCGTGAATCATCATGAATAATGGGTGATTCTTACCTGAGAAGACAAAAGAATCACATAACAATGACCTGAAATGACTTGCATAATAATAAGGCCTTTCAGTCAGGTAGGCTGTGAAAAAACCCTCTGTAATCATGTCTCAGCTTATCATAAACAATACTGTGAAATATTATTACAATTTAAAATAATGGTATTCTATTATATTCTTTAAAATATAATGTATTTCTGTGATGCAAAGTGTCTGAACAATTATGTTACCTCTATGGCATTTCATATAGGCTTTTAGCTTAAAAGGATGCATATTTGGAGAAATATTGATGGATTCTTATATGTTTGTCAATTTTCTATACGGAGTAGTAATATTTATTCAATATTTATTGTCATCACTATGAGTGCTGGATACTGTGTTTTCAATTCATACTTGCAGCCGGAGGGCGCTCTGTACACCTTTAGGCCACAAATTCATATAAAGAAGAACAGGAACCAGGAACTAACGGCATGTCTTCTAGAGATCGCTAACCATGGCTTTAACATCCAGATAAACACTTTTCAAGACAATAAATACACGATTGAGACAATGCATACAAGTATTGCCTCTGAATTTGCCTCTGAATAGCGCTGGCTCCGTGGGCGTGGCAGCATTAGTGGATAATGAGCTGAATCACGGACTTCTGACATGGCTCTCTTTTCATACAGATTACATAAACACAGAATGTTTGTTTTTGATTTGACTTGCACGATTTAAAACCTGACATTTCAACGTTTCTTTAGACATGTGTCATTTTTTTGTCATTAGTATTTATAAGTTACAGTTCATTTTCTGAGAACTATCAGATTGGACTTAGTTTTTTCAGTAACGAGTGATCAAACTAATTACTTTTTCTCCCGTTACAACACCGTTACCTTTACTGACAAAAAATGCCGCTTTACTATAATTTTTCATCCGAGTTGCTCTCTCTCAGCCATAGGACCTGCAAAGTTTTTTCTCTGGTGTGTGTGTTGGGGTGGGACACATGCTAACTGATGATGATTGGTGTGTGACGATAGACCTGCAAAGCGTTTTGTTGTAAAGAAATAGTACAGGTTAGTCATACAGAAATACAATTTTAAACTGATAATATTGTACGATGCTGTGTGTGTGTGTGTGTGTGTGTGTGTGTCTGTGAGCATGCAAGCAGAGCTTTAATTTTTCAAAAGTAGCTTTAATTAAGCTTGAATTAATTCTTCAAAAGTAATGATTATGAATGCGACAAAAACAGCAAGGAGACATTTTAATTGTTTATTAATAAATGTAATGTTTTCTGAATCAGTGTCGGCTGCAAAGATGAAGTTGACATTGCTGACTCTCATCATATCCGGATAGTGGAGGCGCCTAAAGAGAGAGAATGCACATTTCATTTGGATTACATAATCAGAGAGTAGCCTATTTCATTTCGTTTTGAATTATTTCGTTTAAAAGTAGACATTTCAAGCTTTCTATAGATATAATATCTCAGGTCTGTTAGGCAAGCAGCCACTGAGTTTAGGTTCATTTAGCCTATAAGATCCGCTCCAGTTCACGTGCGAGTGATCGCGCCCACGTCTCCATGTCATGATTATATTGTCTGTTATATTTGCTTATTTATTAAATCCAGGCAATTGGTTGATGAAACATTGATTAAAATTAAGATACAATTTTTACAAAATCAAATTCACTTTAAAGAAAGGCTTTTTACAAAACAAAACTTAATGAAGTGGTCAAAACCATGTCTGAACCACTCCATGTCTCCCGATATATTGCAAAATATATTTAAAATACAGCATAGGCCTATTTAAACATAAATATGAAACTACGTTTTCTTTAATGGCTACCGACACGTAGTACAGTACAGAGAAATTTCATGTCATGAGCAAGAGTGGATCACGAGTCGAATCAAGAATTATTTATTTTTAGACTTATATTTAATACTGGGGACATCCAATTTATTTAGCATATTTGAATTTTTTTTATTTTTATATTTTTTTTTTTTAAGTAACGCAATAGTTACTTTACCTGGTAATTAGTTACTTTTATAATGATGTAACTCAAGCAGCCTTTACAGGGGTTCCAGCATTTAAGGCGTTTAAGCACAAATGCGTAAAAAATATATTAAGTTTTATTTAGCAAGCAAGTAACCACTTAAATCATAGAAGGAACAGACAATTTTAAGGCAAAACAGGCAATTTATCATTGAAAATATATGGTTTTTAAAGCTTTTCAACAGTTATAGCGCCACCTATAGTCTGATCTTTATAAAGGTTTGCCAGCTTCTTTAGAGTCATATGCTGCATGTGCTCACCTATTTTTTTTTTTAAGTTTTGAGTTTTTGTGTATTATTTATATGCTTTTGAGTATGTATTTTCATGCCCATTTTATAAATGACCCGCTAATAGCTACCCAAAGGGTAAAGTTCAAATTTTTTTTATGATTATTGATCTAGAGTGTCCAGAGAATTGTACTGTGTTGGTTTTATTCAGATTGAGACTAACATAAAACACACACCTGGCCCAGGATAATACTCCGATGGGCCAGGTGAAATTACCAGATCAAATTACCAGATCAAAGCACTGTTGAATAAATGTCAAGAATACTGTTGAATATCAAATGTCAAGTCAAATGTCAAGTGTCCCCAACTAAGCAAGCCAAAGGCAACAGCAGCAAGGAACCCAAACTCCAACAGGTGACATCAGGTGACAAACAGGTGGCAAATAGGTGTTAAATGGAGAAAAAAACCTTGGGAGAAACCAGGCTTAGTCAGGGGGCCAGTTCTCCTCTGGCGAACAGTGCTTTGTTACTATTCAGGTTGCTATCATAAGTCTGATAGGATCGCAACATTCAAAGTATTTATTTCAGTTCCATCCAGTTGAGGATCGTATTCATCACGCCGGTATAGGCGGTCTATGAGGAACTGTGGCACTGGCTGTCGTGTCAATGAGGCCTTCACAGTGGATGATCTAGTTGACTCTTGTTGATACTTCAGGGCTGCGTTGTAGTCGTGTCAGGGCACCGGTCCTCGGTCTCATCTGGATACGGCCCGGATCCGGTTGACTACAGTAAACCTCGGGATAAACAGAAAAACTAATATTAGTCAAGTCAAGTCACCTTCATTTATATAGTGCTTTTTACAATGCAGATTGTGTCAAAGCAGCTTTACATTGATAATTGGTATATAATTTTTCCTTTTAAAGAATAGTGTCAATGCATGCAGATCAAAAGCACTGTTGAATAAATGTCAAGGATACTGTTGAATATCAAATGTCAAGTCAAATTAAATTAAATTAGGGCTGCATGATTAATCGTATTTTATCACGATAACGATATCTGCTTCTCTCGATTGATTTTAAATAATCGTCACGATATTGGCCCGCTCTATGAAAATGAACATAATTTGGAAATATTGGAAGTAATATTAGGAATTTCGCTGCTTTATCTTTTGAAGTTCCTAAAGGTTTTACCAGTTTTCATAATGTTGATCAGCTAGAAATGATTTTTCTTTGCTTTATGAATTTGCCGGGCAATTTGAATCTGGTTTGTCTTATTGCAAACGAATTGTGTAGCTTTAAAATCTAATGTGAATACATATTACAAAGCGCTCACCAAAACCATGTTTTGTATTGATTTATCATCTAACGAAGTTATCATAGTTGGTTAAATTTAAGTCTTTGTGCCACCTACAGGCCTTTTGGGTGAAGTGTAGGTTGGTAAAGAACTTGCAAAATAGCCATAGTTACATTACTCTTTTGATAGAATAAACATGATTAATAATCGTGATTATAATTTTGAGGAAACTGTGGCACTGGCTGTCGTGTTGATGATGTCTTCACAATGGATGATCTAGTCGACTTGATCTCTGCTGATACAGGGCTGCGTTGTGGTCGTGTCAAGGCACCGGTCCTCGGTCTCATCTGGAAACGCCCCGAATCCGGTTGACTACGGTAAACCTCGGGATAAACAGAAAGACTAATATTAGCGTAGATGCCATTCTTTTTCTGATGTAACAAGTACATCTGGTGTTATAGGAAGTGTTCCCGGTTCCGGCTGAACTAATTTATGCAGCCTAATAATCCTTTAACGGATCTGAAAATATAAATATATAATGTGTTATGTGTATGCCAGGTTAAAGAGATGCGTTTTTAGTCTAGATTTAAACTGACAGAGTGTGTCTGTTTCCCGAACAATGCTAGGAAGATTGTTCCAGAGTTTAGGTGCCAAATAGGAGAAGGATCTACCGCCTGCGGTTGATTTTGATATTCTAGGTATTATCAGCTGGCCTGAATTCTGAGATCACAATAAACGTGAAGGACTATAATGCTTTAAGAGCTCGCTTAGGTACTGTGGAGCTAAACCATTTAGTGCTTTGTAAGTAATTAACAAGATTTTAAAATCTATACAATGTTTAACAGGAAGCCAATGCAGTGACGACAGAACTGGGCTAATATGGTCATACTTCCTAGTTCTAGTAAGAACTCTAGCTGCTGCATTTTGTACGAGCTGTAGTTTATCAAGCGGGAGGAACAACCACCCAGTAGAGCGTTACAGTAATCTAGCCTCGAGGTCATGAACGCTTGAACTAACTGTTCTGCATTCTTCATTGAGAGCATATGTCGTAGTTTAGATATATATTTTAAGATGGAAGAATGCGGTTTTACAGATGCTAGTAACATGGCCTTCAAATAAAAGATTGGTATCAAAGAGCACACCCAGGTTCCTAGCTGACGACAAAGACTTAACAGAGCAGGCATCAAGTGTTAGACAGTATTCTAGGTTATTACGTGAAGAAGTTTTCGGTCCAGAAATTAGAATCTCTGTTTTTTTCTGAATTTAGTAGTAGGAAATTACTGGTCATCCAGTTTTTTTTATATCCGCTATAAATTGTTAATTTTGCGAATTGGTAAGTTTCATCAGGGCATGAAGAAATATAGAGCTGAGTATCATCAGCGTAACAATGAAAACTAATGCCATGCTTCCTAATGATATCTCCCAAGGGTAGCATGTACAGACTGAAAAGCAACAGTCCTAGTACTGAGCCTTGCGGTACTCCATATTGAACTTGTGATCGATATGACCTCTTTTCATTTACTACTACAAACTGATAACGGTCAGATAAGTACGATTTGGACCATGACATAGCAAATTCCACTAATGCCAACATAGTTTTCGAGTCTATTTAAAAGAATATTGTGATCAATAGTGTCAAATGCAGCACTAAGATCCAGTAACACTAATAGAGAGATACAACCACGATCTGATGATAAGAGCAAATCATTAGTAACTCTAATGAGAGCAGTCTCAGTACTATGGTACAGTCTAAATCCTGACTGGAAATCCTCACAGATACTATTTCTTTCTAAAAAGGAACATAGTTGTGATGAAACTGCCTTTTCTAGTATTTTTGACAGAAAAGTAAGATTTGGGATCGGCCTGTAATTGACTAATTCTCTAGGATCAAGTTGTGGTTTTTTAATAAGAGGTTTAATAATAGCCAGCTTAAAAGTTTTTGGTACGTATCCTAGTGATAAAGATGAATTAACAATATTAAGAAGAGGATCTATGACCTCTGGAAGCATCTCTATTTCAATAGCTTAGTCGGTATAGGGTCTAACATACATGTTGTTGATTTTGATTTAACAAGTTTAGACA
Organism: Ancherythroculter nigrocauda; assembly: GCA_036281575.1. NCBI lineage: Eukaryota > Metazoa > Chordata > Actinopteri > Cypriniformes > Xenocyprididae > Ancherythroculter > Ancherythroculter nigrocauda. The sequence goes on along the minus strand of VTFQ01000014.1, from coordinate 17,383,167 downwards.
ATTCTTCCTCTCGTAAAGCAGTAAATGAATTGAATTTTTCCTCAGGGACACTACAGTGCACTGTCTGACACGATACTGCAGTAGACGGTTGCATGGTTATAATTTGTTCTCTAATATTATCAATCTTGCAAGTAAAAAAGTTCATAAAGTCATTACTGCTGTGCTCTTTGGAAACATCAGAAGTTGAAGCTTTATTTCTTGTTAATTTAGCCACTGTATCAAATAAATACCTAGGGTTGTGTTTATTTTCTTAAAGTTTTGAAAAATAGGCAGATCTAGCAATTTTTTAAGGCCTTTCTGTACTCAATCATTCTCTCTCTCCACGAAATGCGAAATTCTTCTAGTTTTGTTTTCTTCCAGCTGCACTCCATTTTTCTGGCTGCTGTTTTTAGGGCCCGAGTGTGCTCATTGTACCATGGCATTGTATTAATTTCCTTAATCTTTTTTAAAGGCAAAGGAGCAACTGAATCTAATGTGCTGGAAAAGACAGAGGCAATAGTTTCTGTTGCAACATCAAGGTCTTCTAAGCTGTCTGGTATGCTAAGGCGATGAAACTAATCAGGAAGATTATTTATAAAGCGGTAGAAGTGATGGCTCTACCATATTTATGGCAGAGAGGCAGTTTAGCCGCTTTGACCAAATGTAGTATACATGAGACTAGATAATGATCTGCGATGTCGTCACTCTGCTGCAGAATTTCAACGGCATCAATATCGATTCCATGTGACAATATTAGATCTAAAGTATGATTACAACGAGTGGGTCCTGACACGTGTTGTCTAACACCAATAGAGTTTAGAATGTCTGTAAATGCCAATCCCAATGAGTCTTTTTTATTATCTACATGGATATTAAAATCACCAACAACAAGGACTTTATCTGCAGCTAGTACTAACTCTGATGGAAAATCAGCAAATTCTTTAATAAAGTCTGTATGGTGTCCTGGTGGCCTGTATACAGTAGCCAGCACAAATGTCAACTTACATAATGTTATGTACAGTACCATCACTTCAAAGGAATTATATTTGAAAGACTTTTGACTAATACTGTAAATATTACTATAAATTACAGCAAGACTTCCCCCTTTGCCTTTCTGTCGAGGATTGTGTCGATAATCATAACCTTGAGGGCTAGACTCTTTTAAAGTATATGTAATCTATATGTATATGTAATCGTCCGGTTTTAGCCAGGTTTCTGTCAAACATAGCACATCTAGATTATTGTCTGTGATAATATCATTTACAATAATTGCTTTTGAAGAAAGTGATCTAATATTTAACAACCCAAGCTTTATAATTTGTTTATCATTATTATCTCTATTTTTTATTTGTTGAACATCAATTAAATTTTTACCATTAAATGGGTTTGGAAGTTTTTTGTTTTTACTAATTCTGGGTACAGACACAGTCTCTATGTGATAATATCTAGGTGTGAGAGTTTCTATGTGTTGGGAATTATCTGACTTCTGTAACGTTAGGCAGCTAGCAGACGGTCAGTTTAGCCAGTCTGTCTGCTGCTTTTTCCTGTCCTGGGCCCCAGTTTGTCATGTTTCAGCTCTAAGACTATGTGCGGATGGAACTGCGGACGGATGAATACCATCTCTTTTCAACAGGTCAGGTCTGCTAACAATTCATAGACAATTCATAGACAATTGGAAAACTTTTCCAATTGTCTATGAAACCTATATTATTCGGCGGACACCACTTAGACAGCCAGCCATTGAGTGATGATAATCTGCTAACTATCTCATCACTCCGACGAACAGGAAGAGGGCCAGAGCAAATTACTTCTCCTGACATTGTACTTGTACTAGGCCGCCTCACCGTTACCCTGCTGCGCGGGCTTTACAGCCGAAACCGAACAATGTACAGAGTTCACTAAGCTAGTCGCATCCAAAACTGGATCTGAAGCCCCTGCATTCTTACTATCCTCGATTAAAGTTTGGATTCGTGTCTCTAATTCTGAGATTCTCTCTGTCAGCCTGACTATTTCCCTACATTTATGACATGTAAATCCCTCGTCGCTGACAGAGAGAGCTATGCTGAACGTGACAAATGGAACAGTAGACAATGCTGGGAGAGGATGACATGACTCACCGTGTTTGTAGACTGATCCGAGTTACCACAGCTGTTTGATGAACGCGTTGAAAAAGGAGCTCGCGAGAGACTGATGACGCTAGCTATTAACAAGCTCGCGAGATGCACACGCTTTGTAATGGCGATTTAGATTCAAAGATTACAAGCTAGTGACATCAGATTAATGTGGTAAGCAATAGTATATATAAAGTAATAATATGAGCAACAATGAATAAAAGTATGAGATTTAATAAAAGTAAGAGAAAACAAAGCTATACAGAGACGCAAACCACTCTGAGTAGCGAGGCAGAGGCAGCGAGGCAGACAGGAGCAATCGAGTAGCGAGCAATCGAGGAATGTGACTGAGTGAACTAAGAAAGAATGCAATGACAAAATAAATATATCATTTTTTTGTTTGAAGTTTATTTAAAATATAGTTAACTATATAAATAAGAGTCAAAGACACGTTTTGAGTACACAGTTATACCTGGAAATAAATCCTGTTCAAAGATATATGTGAACATCACATACCTGGAATTTGATGCTTCTGCACTGGAGAAAAAAAAGAAAAAGAAAAAACAAACTCTCCAGTCAGTGATCTCAGTATCATATTCATGCAGTCCAATGTGTGCCAATATCTGGTCACTATGATTCTCAAATCTGTGAGATAAAAGGAAGAAAAAAAAACCTCTCTGTGAGCATGGTGATAACAGGATCATATCAGCTATTGTATTAACGTTAATATAATGTCCACTCTTAACAGAAATTTTGTGATCTCATGCATGTATGTATTATTGCACATCATGTGAAGAAAATTTTGGGTAACACTTTACTTGAAGGGGTGTGCATAAGACTGACATGACACCTTCATAATCTTGACATGACACGTGTCATGAATATGAAGGAGGTTTTATGAATGTTTATGACAACTGTCATTAAATGTCATTCGCTCAATTATGTCATTTTTAATGCAAAGATGACATTGTTTGAGATGTCTTTGTTACGACAACTTGACATTAGCAATGTGGGTTAACATTACATTACATTATTTTGGTAACATTTCAGTATAGGGAACACATATATAAATGATTAACTATGACTTTTCCCTCAATAAACTCTTAATTTACTGCTTATTATAGTTAATTGTTAGGTTTAGGTATTGGGTAGGATTAAGAATGTAGAATAAGATCATGCAGAATAAGGCATTAATATGTGCTTTATAAGTACTAATAAATAGCCAATATTTTAGCCATATGAATGCTAATAGTAATAAGCAACTAGTTAAAAGACCCTAAAATAAAGTGTTACCATTATTTTATAACAGTGTCATCTTTTTTACGAAATTTGAAATTGTCTATTATCAGACCATCTGTTGGAGGAAACTTAAAAAAACAAAAACAAAAAAAACATGAAATGAAAAATAGTCATGACGCTGTTATAAAATTATTTGTCAGAGTTTTGTCACTTAATGACATTTTAATGACAAGTTCAATTTGTACCACTGTACTTGAGCTCAAGATACATATTCATGACACTATTATAATGGCCTCATGACAGCCAAAACCAACGACATGACAGTTTAATGTAATGTTAACCCATAAAGCTAAATGATGTCAAGTTGTCATGACAAAGACACTGACAGGTTATGATGTATTGGTTTATGTCAAGTTGTCATAACTCGGACATTTCAAACAATGTCATCTTTGCATTAAAAATGACATAATTGAGCGAATGACACTTAATGACAGTTGTCATAAACATTCATAAAACCTCCTTCATATTCATGACACGTGTCATGTCATGATTTTGAAGGTGTCATGTCAGTCTTATGCACACCCCTTCAAGTAAAGTGTTACCAAATTTTGTATAGGCCTATATTTTAAATTACAGTACCGGTCAAAAGATTTGACACGTTACTTTTTATAATGTTTTTGAAAGAAGTCTCATGCTCATCAAGCCTGCATTTATTTGATCAAAAATACAGAAAAAAACAGCAATAATGTGATATATTATTACAATTTAAAATAATGGTTTTCTACTTCAAAATATAATTTATTTCTGTGATGCAAAGCGTTCATCCTTCCTTGTGAATGAAAGCTTCATTGATGTGTCACTATATATAGGCTATTTTACAGTAAACTCTTCATAATCTGTCCAAAACAGGCCAAACATTCATATTGCTATGACATTTTATGTATCTTGTTATATTATAGAGCCTATAATTGTTAATGTGCAGTTTAATATGTTGCTAACACATTTTATTTCAGTATATATTTCAGTCCATTTCACTCATCTCAGCAATATTTTTTTTGGGAAAAGCCAATAATCATTCACACAGGGACACAGAACATGCAGGATTCATATTTAAACCTTTTTACGTCTGAATAGAGTGTATGCTCCATGGGCATGGCCGAATTAGTGGATAATGAGCTGAGTCGTGAACGGCTGACATCTCTCTATTTTCAAACAGATTACATAAACAGAGAATATTAGTTTTCGATTTGACTTGCATGATTTAAAACCTGACATTTCAATGTTTCTTTAGACGTATGTCTCATTTTTGTGTGATAAGTATTTCCTAAGTTACAGTTCATTTTCTGAGGTTGTATCAGATTGGATTTCATTCCGAGAGAGATGGCAAGTCGTGCATCATGTTAGTTTTCTTTATTTTGCAAAAAGCACAACATTTAGTTTTTACTATGAGTGTACACAAATAAACGAAGACATTCTATAGTTTCAATTGATATATTACTTCTGTCTCTATGACAAAAAATTTAGTATTTTAAGTTGATTTTGCTGCTATGTGAAAAAAAATCCAGCAACACGCCAGCACGTTTCCTGTGAGTGTTAAGCTAGGAGATATGGCTAAGCAGGTGTCACTTTTTAAATGCTTCAGTAGACTCATAAAACCATAGGGGCCCTGATAGCTAAGCTAACAGGAACACATCAAACACCTAAAGGTCAAAAGAAAAAGAGACAATGGGAAATGTTTCCAGTTCTCTCTGGGGGTTCACAGTGCATTTGAATGGTAACCGTACTTCATGGACTAGGCCTGACACTGCCGAGTGAGGAGGGATCGACAAGAAACAGGGATTAGGCTAACTACTGTATTCCTATACAGAGAGAGAAGCAGTGTTCATTTTGGCAGCCATTTTTGATTTAGTCTTAGTCTTTAGCTTAAGACGAAAATGCTCCTTAGTCTTAGTCACATTTTAGTCATTTTAGTCTTTCATATTTTAGTCTAGTTTTAGTCGACGAAAAGTCATCACATTTTTGTCAAGTCTTAGTCGTTACTTTTAGTCAAACTACAGGTACCAACATTAATTTTGATAGCTATTTTATATGTAGTCTTTAGACAAAATAGGTATATGCTGGTATAATATGATCAACATTAAAAACAGTAACTCACAGAAGAGTATGTTTTTGGGTCGAAAAGAGTTTTAATCTTAAATCTACATGCAGTCTGTGTCTATGTTCATGTTAGTAAGTGCTAAATCCCCACTTTCAAAATGTTATATTGTCGTGAACAGCATTAATGTAGCGCGATGCTGGCTTGTGTGTGTGCAGTCAGTTTTGACCGTGAAAGATGAGGTAATTTGATTGAATGTCGTGTATATACGACATTTTACCTGCTAGAAATGCAGTTCAGTTTTCATGTTATTTTAAGGTGGAGTAGAATAAAATGAACGGCACTTTTCGTGTCAGTTTGAGAACCACTGCTGGATATCAGCCTGCACTTTGGTCCCAGATTTAGTCAGTAAACGAGCAGTGCAATATAGACACTTTAATTTAAGTAGAAAATCTCAAATGAAGAGCGCTGAACTCCAGCTTACTTGTGTTTTCAGATCATCCGCGCTTATTCCTCAGTGTAGAGAGAGGGCTTGTGTGCTTTGCGTTGACAGCCAGCCTCTCTGATGTCTTTAGAAAGCCTAGATGTTTGTGTCTGGAATCCAGCATCATCACTATCATGGATGGTTTTGATGGTAGTGCACTAGAGTGAACCTAAAGTAATAAATTTAAACGATTAGGTGGCCCATCCCCTAGAAATGTTTTTTTTTTTTTTTTTTTTTTTTTTTTATTTAATGGATGTTTCTCAAAACGTCTCTTACCTCTTACCTACTTTTGCTTTGAACTCCAAAACCTGAGCACTGTCCTCTTTGTTTCTCTTAAGATAACTGATAGGATAAATATTTGAAATGGACACATCAGATTCGATAGACATTACAGTTGTGGCACACTTTAATGCTGCCAGCACAGGTGCCACGTCTTCCATCAGCTGCCAGTACTCATCTTTGGGCTCAAGAATTCTGGCGTCCGTTATCGTAGGCTGTGTTGATTCAAATCCTGTCCCAGAGACCGCTGGATGCACTTTTTTAAAATGATATATCATGGTGCTCGTAGTTGTATTATATTTTAAAACACAGTTACCATGCTTGCAATTAACATTATCGCCCTTTAACCCTCTAGAGTCTGAGGCTGATTTGGGGCTTGGGGAAGTTTTGGCATGCCCTGACATTTGTGCTTTTTTCAGTTGTTGGACTGAATGAGTTGACTAGACTGATGCAACCTTTTATCATAAGTATAAAACTTTGGAAACTCGGGGTTTAGTGACCCCCTGTTTGCACAAATTTTAGTGCACAAATATGTAACTGCAGGATAATTCGCTGCTGTTATTAGTCACGCTGGATCAGGGCGTTTTCGACTGGCTCCAACTTTACAAGTCAAATCAGATGAAGCAGGTAAACTGTTTTCAGATTAGGCTTGTATTCGGTAACGTATTTTGGTTAGCTAGACCAATTAGGTTACCAAGGGAGCGAGGCGCTATTTTTGAATTATTGGACGACACAAGTAATTCAATTATAATAGCGGCAGATAAGGCCTTTGAAGATTAGTAGGAATCTCGCTACAAAATCTCGTTTCATGACGCTCTTAATGACGATTCAATTCGTTTCATTCAAGAGGAAATTAATATTCAAAACTGTAACTTACTGCAAAGATTGTCGTCCTTCACAGATACGAGCTTGAAATATTAATGGACTGCAGTGTATTTCACGTTCAACAATTTACTACCGTGTTTTTAGACACAAAGCAGCTTTGTTAACGTTTTTCCAAAGTGAGGGACGCATGTCAGCTCACTGAAATATATATATAGCGCGCGTTACACATTAAACCACACAAATTTATTCTAGATTGCTCATACCCCAAAACCAAGTTTAAAACGTTGCCCGCGTTACTCCACCAAATATCTGTAACAATTTGTACAGTTATTAATCAATTTATGGTTGGAATATGAATATAATAATTCATAAGGTTTTATGAATTATTATTATGCACATACCGACCCAAGGGGGAATTAACCATATATGGTGAATTAACTACAACGAATTATAATCAATCACATATATGATCAGTTCTGTTTTAATAATTATGTAGAGAACTATCGGTCCGTCCAGCGAACTGGTAAGTTATCCACAGACTCTTACGACAGAAATATTATCCTCTGGCCACGAAGATAAATTTCTATGGTAGCATCCAAACGTAAAGCAAGGATATTAGAATCAGAACGTTAAAGTGACTCGGTTGTTGCTGAATGAGCAAGTGAACAAAATAAGCATGGATATGATGTATTTAATATACAGAACGGGTAATACAAAGGTTATACGGATAAATGTACAAGTAGATACAGATACATACAGGTGAAAGTAAAGGCAGAAAAGAGCGAGATGATCAAAGAATGGCCAATTCCAACAGTTAACCTTAACACTCTGAGGTCTGAAAACGCGCCGGCGCGTTTTGCAGGTTTTTTTTCACATTGCAGCAAAACAGACTTAAAATACTCCGTCATTTTTTGTCATAGAGACATAAGTAATATATCAATTGAAACTATAGAATATCTTCTTTTATTTGTATACACTCAGAGTAAAAACACAATGTTGTGCTTTTTGTAAAATAAAGAAAACTAACATGATGCGTGATTTCTCCTCTCCCTCTGAACGAAGTCCAATATGATAGTTCTCAGAAAATGAACTGTAACTTAGTGAATACTAATCACAGAAAAATTAAACTTATGTCTAAAAAAACGTTAAGATGTCAGGTTTTAAATCATGTAAGTCAAATCGAAAACAAACCTTCTGTGTTTATGTAATCTGTATGAAAAGAGAGCCATGTCAGAAGTCCATGATTCAGCTCATTATCCGCTAATGCGGCCACGCCCACGGAGCCAGCGCTATTCAGACGCAAATTCAGAGGCAATACATGCATTCATCGTCTCACTCGTGTATTTATTGTCCTGAAAAGTGTTTATCTGGATGTAAAAGTCATGGTTAGCGAGCTCTAGAAGACATGCAGTTAGTTCCTGTTTTCTTTTCTTCTATAGATGAATTTTAGATGAGTTTTTGTTTCTTTAGCGCCCTCCGGCTGCAGTATGAATTGGAAACTCCATTCATGGAATAGCCTCTTCTTCTTTTAGATGAATTTGTGGACTAAAAATGCACAGAGAGCGCCCTCCGACTTCAAGGATGAATTGAAAACACCAGCGCTCATAGTAATGATAATGAATATTAAATAAATATAACTCCTCTGTATATAAAATTGACATAAGCATATGAGAATCCAATATTTCTCCAAATGTGCATGCTTTTAAACTAAAAGCCTATATTCAGACTCTTTGCATCACAGAAATACATTATATTTTAAAGTATAATATAAAACCATTACTTTATATTGTAATAATATTTTTCTGTATGTTTCATATATCATGATGAGCTTGAGACATCACAGAAAGTTTTTTTCACAGCCTACCTGACTGAAATGCCTCATTAATATGCAAGTCATTTCAGCTCATTACTATCCAATTCTTTTGTCTTCTCAGGTGAGAATGGCCCATTATTCAGTGGTGATTCACGCCTCCATGCATACTGTGTTCCTTGGCAAAAAGTGTCTTACAAAAACTAAATCAATATATTGTTTTATATGAAGGAGTAGGCAGCATAATTTTTACATAATTTTGAAGCAAAAACTCTAGTTTACAACCTCCAATACCCTAAAGTATTGTAAACACAGATTTACTATACTTTTTTTGGCCTTATTTCAGTGACTTAAGTTTTTGTTTTTTCAGTAACCACGCATAAACATTATTTCTTCAAAAACACAAACATGTACATACATGTTCCTCATATATTATTGTAGCCTAGTTTGTGCTGAATACAGTGTAATGACACTTTTGTCATTTATATGTTTATGAACAACTGAAAAAAGCACAAATGTCAGGGCATGTCAAAACTTCTCCAGGCCCCAAATCAGCCTCAGACTCCAGAGGGTTAAAGAGCCAGCAAGGAAACCCAGTATTTAAAATCTTAAACAAATACTTGCATATAGGTTCGTTGTGGTGCTTCGAGTTTCGGAGCGCTCAGTGTGGTAGTTGGTCCTTCAGGAGGTGATGTTCAGCGAAGTTTCAAACGAAGGCTTAACTGGAAGTAAGATGACCGGAATATAGAGAAGAGAGTCCGTCTCGACGGCAGGAACTTGTGCAGGAAACTTGTGCATCGAAAAGACGCGTGTCATGGTATTTTAAAGACAACAGACCAGAACGCCTTCTTGATAACGTCCTCCAATGATAGCGTTGCAATTTGGCGGTTTTCCACATCCCTTTGTCCTGTCTCCCGGGTTAATTTATGGTATGTCAAATCGGTGCATTTTCTTCACAGTACTATTAAGCATTGAACGATGCATTTGACAGAAATGTAACGTACATGAGTGAATAGCTCGGACTCGCAGCTTTACGGAGAGATCAAACTCGACAGGTGTCGCTCATCCTATAAAGAATATACACTTTGTACTCTACTACTACCGTTTAACATGAAAACTAACCTACTATAGTCAATTCTACAATTCTACACTAGTAACACATACATGCGACAAGCACTACAATGGCAGATACATTCATATTTGCAGGTATAATATCTGTGCATACAGTCTTTATGTAGGTCCTTTGTGTGTGTGTGTGTGTGTGTGTGTGTGTGTGTGTGTGTGTGTGTGTGTGTGTGTGTGTCTGTGAGTGTGTGTGCGTGTATTTTCCTTTTTATGACCGTTTGGAATTTGGGCCTGACTCCTAGAAACCCGATCCGTGGTGTTCGCATCTCCTTTGAAGTCGCAGAGGAGAGGTTCGGGACTTATCGCAATAGTCATAAAAAAGAGTCTTGTGATCCATTAGTGTCTGCCGGGCCAGATGAAATGTAAGATTTACAAACCGAAGTTCCGTGAATTGGGATTTAAACACAGTTTATGGTTGGGACCTGCTCATCTTTGAGACCTTGCAGACCCTACACAATTGATATATTACTTATGTCTCTATGACAAGAAATGACGGAGTATTTTAAGTCTGTTTTGCTGCAATGTGAAAAAAATCCTGCAAAACGCGCCGGCGCGTTTTCAGACCTCAGGGAGTTCAAATAAAATGATCCCAAACAAAACTCTTGCTTGCTCGGTTAATTTTCCCCCGTCGCATCTGCTGTACCTGTTTTCGTGTAAGCCTCAAACTATGCACATTAATGACCATGCTTAATCGACCATCGATAAGGTTTATCGATTAAAAGGATCATCGATCGTCGATTAATCATTGGCATCCCTAGTGTTGAGCGTTCAGATCTGCAGGCTGAGGAGAAATTCTTGATGGTTCGGTCAGATGGTGCCGAAGTTGTAATCAATATCTTCTGCATTAAATGAAGAAAATGATGACAAGCTTGCGCTGTGTAGCGAATTAACTCAAAGGGGAAATATTAATAATTATTCATAACTCAATATGATTTATTAATTATGATTAATTATGAATTTGTAAATCTGTTAATCAGATTTACTGGATATAGCTACATTAATCTTAATATTACAATCAATTAACCTGTTGTCCAGGGAACACTTAGTGTTGATTGTTTAATAATTCTAAGAAATGTTCATTTCCAAGTTATGGAAAAATAACATTCGTATTGCACCGTGCTACTTAGAGCATAGGTTCGGGATCTAAATCACTTCAGAGGCAATTAATTAGCAGTTGGAGTCAGAACCAAACATATATTGTGCACAATCTTTATTAACTAACTCACAAAACACATAACTAAACTAACAAACACATAACATACAACAAAAGTCACACACACATTCACACATTCATACACACACACTCCGTTGAACCGGAGGAGGTACTGTTACTAGAGCTATAGGAAAAGTCAAAGACAATCTGGAATGGACTCATCAGTTTCTTTTAGCAATAGCAAAGGTAAGTCTTACAAATCAATACTAAATCGCTGTTTAGCATTAAAATGTACGATACTTGCAAGATGCCTTTAGGCTGAGGAGCATCGGATCTGCAGGTTGAGGATAAATCTTGAGGTTTTCGTCTGAAGTTGTTGCCAGTCTGTTGGGTGATGAGCACATGGCTGGGTGTTGTAGGCCGGGGCCTACCGGCCTTGCGGGCCTGGCCAGATCCGTTCGGTCGTCCAGAAGCAAGGACAAGAGAAGGAGTGGCATTTTTCACTGGCTTTTAACCTCTGGTCAAAGTCACACCTCTCAGTTGTTGACCGGACCAATGAAGATGTTGTAATTCCGGGTGACAACACCCCTCCTGTCAGGGCTTTTACAACCCAGAAAGATTAACAAGCTGAGTTCTTGAATAAGAACTATTAAAGATTCTTGTAATACTGATGTGTTGCACAGGTATGGACATACCGCATACACAAGCATTTAAATCTTCTCGTTACAAACGCATGGACACTAAACATGGCATGATTGAAGTTACCTTAAATGTATCATAAAATATACACATACATACGTCAATACAATGATTGTAATACAGCAACGGTAATAATGGATACCATTTCCTGGGAAGGTACTTGTTCATTTATAGATAAGTCTGTCTATACATTAATGCCCGAGAGTCTGTGTTATGTGTGGATAATGCAGGAAGATGCACGTTTTTGTGTGTCTCTTCTCTGCTCTCCATGCGGCTTTTATTGGTGCTATAAAATTTGTAACTGAGAACTTCTCGGGGGATGGAAGCCAGACCCCAGAGTGAGCTTAAAACAAGTATTGGTTAACTAATACAAATAACTGTGTCTGATTTGTCTCAGTTGTTACAGCTGTTAATTTGACCCTGTTGTGGTCGAGGAAGCTGTGCATGGCTTGAAGTGAGTGAAGTGAGCCTCATACCTCAATCATGAATGAAGCCATTTTGGAGACCGCCCTCTGCTTTTTTTGCAGTGCAAGGGGGAAAAATGGCTCTTTGAATAAGTAACAGTAGTCATAGTCAATACAGCCTATGCGTAACGCTTTCTTTTATAACAAGCTTTTTGCCTTTTTTTAAATTTATTATTATTAATGGTTGATGATATTAATAATTATTAATAATCATTTATATTGTTTTTATTGTTAATATTATCATTCATTGATTTGTATATATTTTCTAAATGTATTTTTTGTTTTCTTTTGCTTTTTGTAAAATGTAAAATTCTAATAAAAATACCATTTAAAAAAAAAAAAAAAAGAAAAAAAAAAGCTTTTTGTCAAATATATTAAACAGTAAAAACCAACATAGCTACAATAACCTTTGTAATGCTTGTAATGCGGCTGTTCTAATAACGGACAAAACACATAGCCTCGTAAAACACCTCGTAACTCCATTTGAGCTTGACTTTGGGAAAATGTTAATAGTAGTCAAATCTATTTTAATATAAATCCAATAATAGTAACAATATATTGTCATTATGTAGTTATTATTGTACTTATTTTGATATTTAGGCAATTTAGAAAATATAGTTTTGTTAAATATAGAGTTTTTATGCCTTTTTAAGATAAAACAATAGCACATGGTCATAATGTAACAATTTAACAAAAATAAATTTATATTATGTGCAAATAAATTACAATGTGGTTGTTTTGCAATAAGGTGGAGACAGTTCTGTTCATAACAGTAGACATGCTGATAAAAAAGTGAAAAGAAAATTAGCAAAAAAAGTAAATACACATACTCACAAGTTAGAGAGAGATATCAGGGAAAATAAAGAGACTAAAAATGAAAATGGAAGGGAAGGGAAGGTGCAGTTCAAGACAGAACTTTTAATTATTTTGCACGGCCCCAGCCTAAGAATTTAAACTTTTGTTTTATGTGATGGCCATACAACAAATAGGGTTGTCTGTGGTTTCAGAATTTGTTGTGGGTGGGATGGCCTGGATGAGTGCGAGATTTCCTGACATGAAAGTTTGTCCCAGTCTGGCCCTGTTCTATATGGTGTGTGTTGAGCCTTGATACATTCATGAGCTAACACAATTTTAAATGTAAGTTGTTTTGTATTAATATGATGTGAGGTCCAACATGACACTAAAACAGGTTGTAGTAATGTGTACTTTTTACTTAACCCTCTGGAGTCTGAGGCTGTTTTTGGGGCCCTTGAGACGTTTTGACATGCCCTGACATTTGTGCTTTTTTCAGTTGTTCATAAACATTAATGGAAAAAGTGTCATTACACTGTATTCAGCACGAACTAGGCTACCATAATATTTGAGCAACATGTATGTACATTTTTGTTTGTTTGAAGGAATAACGTTTATGCGTGGTTATTGAAAAAACAAAAAACTTAAGTCACTGAAATAAGGCCACAAAACTAATGTTATATATGTGTTCACAAGACTTCTGGGTATTGGAGGTTGTAGACTAGAGTTTTTGCTTCAAAATGATGTAAAAATTATCCTACCTACTCATTCATATAAAACAATATATTAAAGAATTAGTTCACTTTCTAATTAAAATTTCCTGATAATTTACTCACCCCCATGTCATCCAAGATGTTCATGTCCTCCTTTCTTCAGTCGAAAAGAAATTAAGGTTTTTGATGAAAACATTCCAGGATTTTTCTCCATATAGTGGACTTCAATGGAGCCCAAATGGTTGAAGGTCAAAATTACAGTTTACAGCGATCCCAGACGAGAAATAAGGGTCTTATCTAGAGAAACCATTGCTCATTTTCTAAAAAAAAAAAAAAAAAAAAAAATTTATTCATTTTAACCATAAATGCTCATCTTGAACTAGCTCTCTTCTTCTTCTCTATTTGAATTCCAGCAGTGTAGACACTTCTAAGTGTATTACTGCCCTCCACAGGTCAAAGTTTGAACTAAATTGTCATATACAATATTCTAATGCAAGTATATAACAATTAGTTCAAACTTTGACCTGATGAGGGCAGTAATACACTTAGCAGCGTCTACACTGCTGGAATTCAAATAGAGAAGAAGAAGAAGAGAGCTTTTATTGTTATTTATTTTTAAGAAAATGAGTGATGGTTTCTCTAGATTAAGACCCTTATTCCTTTTCTGGGATCATGTAGTACGCTTTGAAGCTGCAATGAAACTGTAATTTTGACCTTCAACCGTTTGGGCTCCATTGAAGTCCACTATATGGAGAAAAATCCTGGAATGTTTTCATCAAAAACCTTAGTTTCTTTTCGACTGAAGAAAGAAAGACATGAATGTCTTGGATGACATGGGGGTGAGTAAATTATCAGAAAATTTTAATTTGAAAGTGAACTAATCCTTTAATTAAAATTTTATAAGACACTTTTTGTCAAGAAACACAGTATGCATGGAGGTGTGAATCTTCATGAATAATGCTGTGATTCACACCTGAGAAGACAAAAGATACGCATAATGACCCACATAATGATCTCTTTCAGTCAGGTAGGCTATGTGAAAAAACCCTCTGTGATCATGCTGATAACAGGATTAATGTCCACTCTTGACAAAAAAAACAAAAAAAAAAAAACATGATTTTTGTGATCTCATGCATGCACGTATTATTGCACATCATGTGAAGAAAATTTTGTATAGGCCTATGTTAAATTACAGTACCAGTCAAAAGATTGAACACATTTTTTTAAAAGAAGTCTTAAGTCTCTAACCAAATAATGGTTTTCTATTTTAATATACTTTAAAATATAATGTATTTCTGTGATGCAATGCATCTGAACATTCCTACCTCTATGGCATTTCATATAGGCTACTATATTTGTTATATTATGTAGCCTAAATGTTAATGTGCACTTGACAAACTATACATCATTAAAAAGATCTAAGATTCAAGCTTCACATTTTGACCTCTGTTTTACTCTTAAAATCTTATAGTGACCGTATTTTCTTAATATGTTTAAAAAGCATGCATATTTGGAGAAATATTGATGGATTCTCATATGTTTGTCAATTTTCTATATAGAGTAGTCATATTTATTCAATATTTATTGCCATCACTATGAACGCTGGATACTGTTTTTTCAATTCATACTTGCAGCCGGAGGGTGCTCTGTGCACCTTTAGTCCACAAATGACACCTAAAGAAGAACAGGCATACCATGTGACATTCCAGGAACTAACAGATTCTTCCAGAGATCGCTAACCATGGCTATAACATGCAGATACACTTTTGAAGATAATAAATATACGATTGTGACATTGTATACATGTATTGCCTCAGAATTTGCATCTAAATAGTGCTTGCTCCGTGGGCGTGGCCGCATTAGCGGATAATGAGCTGAATCATGGGCGTCTGACATGGCTCTTTTTCATACGGATTACATAAAGAGAGAATTTTTGTTTTCAGTTTGACTTACACGATTTAATACCTGACATTTCCACGTTTCTTTAGACATAAGTCTAATTGTTTTGTGATTAGTATTCACTAAGTTACACTTCATTTTCTGAGAACTATCAGATTGGACTTCGTTCATAGGGACACGAGAGATCACGCATCATGTTAGTTTTCTTTATTTTGCAAAAAGCACATCATTTTGTTTTTACTCTGAGTGTACACAAATAAAAGAAGAAGATATTTCACAAATGGTGTACAACTCTTAATTGTATGTGCAAAATTGACAGAGTATTTTTAGTCTCTTTCACACTGGTAAGAAAAAAAAACGAGGTGGTATCGCCGGCAATACCTCCGACTCCAGAGTGTTAAGTACGTGTCAGAGCCCATACTTCTTTACTTTAACTTGACTAAGTTTAGTCTGTACATCAACTTTTTACCAGAGTCTTTTTAAACATGAGTGTCTGTACTTCTACTTGAGTGAAGGATGTGTGTACTTTTGCCATCTCTACTACTATTAACTATTACTAATAACCTGCAATTTTCACTGGTTTCAAAACACACCATGCTGGAAATAACCTGCCATGGTGACGTATACTCAGATAAACCCCTGAGATACAACAGATAATGGAGCACATTGCCTTGCGACTTAAGATGACTTGACAACTGAGTGCGGGCATTTTACTCACGTTGGATCAGCGTCACATTTGCATTGGTCGTACTATTTGAATTCATGATTGGTTGACTGTCAAATTAAAATCTTAAACGGAACAATAAAATAATGTTATTAACTGGTTAATGGTAATTTCAAACATTTATGTTCAAAACATGTTTTGTGTTTATGTTTTAAACTTGATTTAGTTTTTGTTTGTTCCTGTTAAAAATTTTGTTGGTTTACGATTTTTGTTTTCATTCCTTGAACCAGTTCAGAGCCCTGATCAACTATTATTTTTTACGGTGTATAATTTAGGAATAGGCAGTTTCTCACATTTTAAAAATAATAGGCCTATCACCAAGCATTTTTTTTTTTTTAAATCCACAGTCTAATAAAGGTATTTAGAAAAATACAACTGCACCTGTTTCTGAATACTGCTTGTTCAAGTATTGATCTAAATAGTCTATATAACGAAGAACTAAACACTTTTGACAAGTTAAACTTGTTAATAAAAATAATTTTATGTATTGCCTACAATTTAATAATGTAATGTTTTGTTGTAAAAAAGGGTTAGAAAAATAAAGCATCTTAAAACTGCAGCTCGTCAAAAATAAAAATGGTTTAAGGGAAAAATTAGGTAAAATACACAAATAACATGTTCTATATCTGAATAAATATATATATTTTTTTATTTCATGGTCAGAAGCTTTTATAGGCTACATGACAAAAATCACAAACGTGACATGATATAATTTTATCTCAAACAAATGAGGAAAATAAAGTGGGTTAAATCCAAAAAGCTCAAAACAAATTTTATGTGAGAATGAAGACCGCATCAGTTAAGCTACGTAAACCATTTGAAAAGGTTAAATACACAAATAAAATGTTTAAGTCACAGCTGCATCTGTCTCTGAAAAAACCTTTCAGCAGCGATTTGATATTTTTCATCGATTTGATGTTATAGAATGAATACAATTTTTTGCTTTGATCTGTATATATCATTCTTGGCCATGACAAAACACGACTGGCTTGCTTGTTCAAAGGTAGCTTACATTAAAGGTTGTTGCTATATGCCAGGGGTGGCGAACATCGGTTTTAGAGAGCCACAGTCCTGAACAGCTGAACTCTGCAGGACTGTGGCTCTCCAGGACCGGAGTTTGACACCCCAGCTATATGCAAAGGACTGAACATTTCACTATACCAATCTTTTTATGGACCCTAAAATTTTGCATACAGGTCAATACAAAATTAGCTGCCCTATGTCCAAGCCTTGGGCATTGGAAAAAGGCAGTTACATGCATTCTCGTCAGATAAGCTGCTCCACTTCACCGTTGTAGTCTGATATTTCCTCATTTAAAAATATTATTTGTGAAAATAGTAAGAAGGATGCAAAAGATGCAATATAATTTGCGATATACGTGAAATTATGTGAAGAGTTTAATTGCAAAAACAGTTAACTCCATTTTTATTCTCAGAAATCATGTTTTTTTTTATTGTGCATTCCAAGTAATATCAATCAAACTGCAGTTGGGTTGTTTTGATTAAGTAATAATAACTCTAAAAAATACAGGTAAATTAAAAAATTAAAGTTCATTGAAAGAATGTTTTTATATATATTAAAAGTTTGTTTTTTGGCAAAAGCAGATAACTCCACCCAAAAACCCAACACCCAAGTAATTGCTTTGTTATTGCATTTAAAACACACTCAAACACACGTGCACACAAACGCGCACACACACTAACACACACACCCATCCACTCACTGTGCGCACACACACAAACAGATCGGCACACAAGTACACTCTCTCACACACACACACACACACACATACACACACACATATGTTGTGTTTCTGTGAATTGTGGGGACTCTCCATAGGCGTAATGGTTTTTATACTGTACAAACCGTACTGTACAAACCGTGAGGACCGCTGGCTGGTCCCCACAATGTAGGTGATCTCAGGTTTATATTACATTGTGGGGACATTTGGTCTCCACAATGTAATATAAACAAGTACACACACACACTAACAGATTGGCACACAAGTACACTCTCTCACACACACACACACACACACGCACACATCCACGCACGTGCGCACGCACACACGCAAAAGAACAACCAAGGTTTAAGCATGTAAGTCGTGTATGGTGTACAAGGACTTACAGGAGTCGAAATCATAAATCCTCGATCACTTTTAGTCAGCTTTGACAAAACTTCCCTCAGCTAGCGCGTCTTTTTGAAGTGACTAGAAGCCTTGTCACCTGACCTGAATACTGTGCGCTGATTCGCTAAAACGGACTTATCGGTTTCTGTACACAAACAACAAAGGCGCTTGTCGGCTTCTGCTGTAAAACGTGAACTTGCGATGCCTGACAGTAGACAAAACCGGCTTTTCTGACAAAATGGATTTAGGGTACAGAACGTGCTATATATGGAGAAACGTGCTATATATGGAGAATAATGCACAGCACTTAGTTAATTTTTTTTTTAAATGGCGTTTATCGGTTTTTGCAAATGAACTCTTCAAGTATGGAAATGGCTCGAGAGCAGATTTTTTTTTTTTTGTGATTACAACAAAATTTGTTTTTTGTTTTTTTTTAGGGATTACTTTCATTGTGCAAACCATATTATCGGTAAATGATGTTTTATAAACGTAGTTCAGGAGGAACAAGTCAAATAAGATACCCAATCATTACATCATCTTAATCATTACGTCATGTCAACCAGCTGTCAACAATCTGTAATCAGCGTATCTACCCAATCTGCATGAGTTCAGGCCTGTATATAACCACAGTCAAACTCACCCAAGGATCCTCGACAGTTTCCAGCATTTGGTCCCGCCCTAATTTCCTAACATGTCTGAAGTCGCGTCCGATGAAGAATCTTTCATCCTCGAGGAATCTTTGCCACAATCCTCTGGCCTTAAGAACAATTTTTCTCCAATCCAACGGCATTATTTCGGAGGGGCGTCAGCCCAAACAAACGGGTCCCTGCATGCCAAAACGCCGAGGCCTGTCACCACGTCCGAATCATCCGCCATATCCTTCTGTGTATTTCCCTACTCTGGCCCATTCAATCATTACTGTCATAGAAAAATGACAATAAGGCAGCCAAGCACCAAGCTCGAGTCTCGGGCAATGCCGCCTCTTCCCGGGCCTTCTTCCAGCGCCAGGCCGCCGCAGCAGGCCTTCAGTAAACCCGGAGCCACGCCGCAGCGCAGATCCAGTTCCCAGCCGGCTCACACTCTCCACTCCATCGGCTCAACCCCGCAAGAAGCACAGTTTAAATCCTTCTCGTCTTCTTTCCTGAATTTTCAGTCATTCCATCTGGATCAATGTTGATCGGGGGATTGTTTCTGTGCCTTGCCGTTATAAATTACTGTGCCGCTTCCTTGCGGTTAAACACGCAAACAGTGGCTCATATATCACGTTCAGTTCGCACGCTGAATCACTATGAAACTCGGAAGTTATTGTCATCGCTGTTCTGCGATTTATCAACAAATCGCTTGGAAACTTAAAGTAATAGTATGCATTTCTGTAACTTCAACCCACAGCTTCACTATTGAGACGAGGCACAGACTGGTAGGACAAATTCTTAAAATCGTTCTTTTGCTGATGCATTTAAATAAATTTTACCGTTCCTATTCATCTGTATGTTCATCTATATTTAGAACTAGCAGAAATCTGAATCAGAAAGTAACGTAACGAACCATAGACAAATAACCAGTGAATAAACTGTTATGTTGTATGTTCCTACGCAGTTTGATAAAGCATGGAATTTGATTTGAGTAATTTGAGTACCAGGTCTGGATAAGTATTGGGAAATAGAACTAAAAAGTAAACAAATAAATTGAATTATATATATAAAAAAAAAAAAAAAACATTCAAGCGTGTTCATGGTAAATTTAGTGCTTGTTGAACACCATTGAATAAATCCAAGTTGCACATTTTTATTATGCAAAGCTCTTTTTACAAGCTAGTCTCTTTTGATCTTTACTAAATGAAGGTGCACGTGACTCAAAACAGCAACAGTTAAAAGAACAAACGATCATCTAAATCAGTCTGTAGCCTACTTTGCTGTTTGATGATTGTTCAACATCAATCAATTGCAGTACAAACTTTAAACGACAGTATGGTATCAAACAATCGTGCCAGAGGTGAATATATGCAGGTTATAAAGCATTTTAGGCTTATTAATAAAAATTAATAATTGATTTCTCAGTTTTGCTGAACTCAAACTGAATTTATGGGCTTTAACTTAAATACAGTTAATTTCTAGGCCTCACCACATAAGGAAAAATAGGATATTTTTTATTTGTTTCCATCTTCATAGATGGTCCAAACTGTTCTAAACAGGAACTGCTATCTTTGCTCAGCTATCTTCATGATGCGCATAATCCCGCAGGTCGCTTTTTCATCTCCTCTCTCTTGCTTCTTCGATTCATGCACTAGAAGACAGGCGTCAGGCCGCAGTGAGCCTGGGCTGGGCCCCAGATTCCCCACTCTCCTCCTCCCTCCGCCTAGCCACACACCGCAGTTTCCCAGGTGCAACACCACATACAGCTCTCTTCGCCCTCTTGGCGAATGCCTTCCCTCATAGCGTGAGGATGCCTCCGCTAGCAGAGCAAGCTCCGCTGTTTCAGCCATTTCATCCCACCGTCTCTTACCCTATCCATTGTCTGTGGCCTGTAGATGTTAGCGTGAGGATGCCTCCGCTAATAGCGCAGGCCCGGTCATCAGTCTCAAACTCTCTTTTTGTCTTTGGTCTACAGCTCAACCACGGACCTCAGCGTGAGGCTGCCTCCGCTAGCGGCGCAGGCCCAGATGCCATATTTTACTCCCCAGTTTCCCTCTTTTCTACACTTCTTGTTCCTCCCCAGGCTCCAGGGACTGACCCAAGCATGAGGTTGCCTCCGTTAGCGGCGCAGGCCCAGAGGCCTTATTGGACTCCCAGCTTCCCTCTTTTCTACACTTCTTGTTCCTCCCCAGGCTCCAGGGACTGACCCAAGCGTGAGGTTGCCTCCGCTAGCGGCGCAGGCCTAGAGGCCTTATTGGACTCCCAGCTTCCCTCTTTTCTACACTTCTTGTTCCTCCCCAGGCTCCAGGGACTGACCCAAGCGTGAGGTTGCCTCCGCTAGCGGTGCAGGCCCAGAGGCCTTATTGGACTCCCAGCTTCCCTCTTTTCTACACTTCTTGTTCCTCCCTAGGTTCCAGGGGCCAGCCCGAGCATGAGGCTGCCTCTGCAAGCGGCCTCGGTCCCAGCCATTCCTCCAGCCTGCCTTTCCTGATTTTCTCTTCTCAACATTACTTTATTTATATCATGTAAACAGCATTAAGAACCTCCAAGCTCCAAGCAGACCACTTTTCCAGTAATTCGTTCCCCATAGGAGCAACAACCACAGCTGCTCAATAAGGCCTTTCCCAGCATCAGATTCAAACACTTGGTCACTGGTCATAAGAAGCTTTTAAGAACTACATCAAACTGTTTCCACATTAAAGAAGCCTAACAAACGCTAATCAGCTAGGTTTTCAGCTCCAGCTCATATTCTCACACATACCCACAAGCCATATCAAACTCAACTAATACCATCATTCCAATAAAATGGGAATGATCTCATTGCCAGTGCAGCGATGTCGCCTCGGCTCCCGCAGGAGCTCAATTCTTCTGGCCCTTCTCTCCACTGCCACAGCAGTGATGTCCCCTCGGCTCCCGCAGATCATTTCTTCTGGCTAATTTCTCCACTGCCGCAGCAGTGATGTCACCTCGGCTCCCACAGGGGCTCAGTTTCTCTGGCTTTTTCTCTCCACTGCCGCAGCAGTGATGTCACTTCGGCTCCCACAGATCAGTTCTTCTAGCTAATTTCTCCACTGCCGCAGCAGTGATGTTGCCTCGGCTCCCGCAGATCAGTTCTTCTGGCTAATTTCTCCACTGCCGCAGCAGTGATGTCACCCCCGTTCCCGCAGGAGCCCAGCTCTGCCCAAACTCGCCCTCATCCAATGTTGCAAGAAATCTCCCGGTCTTCAAACTAACCCTCTAAACAGATGATTCAAACCACCCAGTGAAATCAGTCAAACTTCAATCTGACACCATGAGTATTGAGCTCCCATAAGAACCCCAGAAACAGTATACATTTTCTATTCTCGTTCAACTATGGCTGGGCTTATCCATCCAATCGCTGCGAGTATTGAACTCCCGTCGGACTGCGCGAAAGCCCTCCCAGTCGAAAATAGCTAAACGTTTTGCGTTTATGCCATCAGGGGCTTAACCGTCCATTCGCAGCGAGTATTGAACTCCTGTCGGACGTCGCTAGAGTGCTTACCAATCTAAAATAATTAAACGTTTACCTCACTGCCAGCAGGGGCTTACCCGTCCGATTGCAGTGAGTATTGAACTCCCGTCGGACGCCATGAGAGCCTCCAATCTAAAATTACTAAACGTCCACCCCACCATCAGTGGGGGGGCTTACCCGTCCAATCGCAGCGAGTATTGAACTCCCGTCGGACGCCGCTAGAACCCTCCCAATCTAAAATAACTAAACATTCACCCCATACCAACCGTGGCTTACCCGTCCAATCGCAGTGAGTATTGAACTCCCGTCGGACACCACACGAGCCTCCAATCTAAAATTACTAAACGTCCACCCCACCATCAGTGGGGGGGCTTACCCGTCCAATCGCAGCGAGTATTGAACTCCCGTTGGACACTGCTAGAACCCTCCCAATCTAAAATAACTAAACATTCACCCCATACCAACCGTGGCTTACCCGTCCGATCGCAGTGAGTATTGAACTCCCGTCGGACACCACACGAGCCTCCAATCTAAAATTACTAAACGTCCACCCCACCATCAGTGGGGGGGCTTACCCGTCCAATCGCAGCGAGTATTGAACTCCCGTTGGACACTGCTAGAACCCTCCCAATCTAAAATAACTAAACATTCACCCCATGCCAACAGGGGCTTACCCGTCTGATCGCAGTGAGTATTGAACTCCCGTCGGATGCCGCAAGAGCCCCCCAATTACTGAACGTCCTCCCCACCGTCAGCTGGGGCTTACCCGTCTGATCGCAGTGAGTATTGAACTCCCGTCGGACACCTAAAGGGGCCCCCTCAGCTGAAGCTACCCTTCTAGTCGCCGCAAGTAACAAACTCCCGTCGGATGCCATTCCTTCTCAATGTTCTGGCTGGTGGGGTTTTACCCATCCGATCGCTGCGAGTATTGAACTCCCGTCGGATGCTGCAGACGCCCCCAGCCAAAACATCTAAACCTTATCTTAGTTTGCTGGTCGAAGAGGTTTATATTCATTGGTTCGCTGTGAGTATTGAACTCCCATCAGATAGAACCCTCCCGATCCGGCAAACAGCTTTCTCCTCGCAAACATCAGCCTTATTTCTATATTTTTGGGGGGTTACAGTTCCCGGCTGCTGTCTGTAGCCAACATTTTGCATTTTTGGGGGGGTACTCTGTGTTCGGGCCGATTACCGAGCTCGGAGCCCTCTCCCCGGACAGCACGCCAAATACGTTTACCAATTAATTTACCTGACTTATTTGTAAGTGTGAACTTGTGAAATGATGTTTTATAAACGTAGTTCAGGAGGAACAAGTCAAATAAGATACCCAATCATTACATCATCTTAATCATTACGTCATGTCAACCAGCTGTCAACAATCTGTAATCAACGTATCTACCCAATCAGCATGAGTTCAGGCCTGTATATAACCACAGTCAAACTCACCCAAGGATCCTCGACAGTTTCCAGAATCCCTCCACCACCCCGTCTCCTCACACTCTCTGGATTACTTCATATAATCTAAAAGGAGGGGGGGGGGGTACTCTGTGTTCGGGCCGATTACCGAGCTCGGAGCCCTCTCCCCCTGGACAGCACGCCAAATACGTTTACCAATTAATTTACCTGACTTATTTGTAAGTGTGAACTCGTGAAAAGGCAAATTGAATAGAAACAGGCTGGAAACAGCAAATTTCCTAAACACGTATTCGTTTTGTCGACGAGGGGGAAAAAGAACAACTGGATGGCAACTTGGCTAATCTCTTTTCTCTCATGGAGTGTAGACTCAGAACAAGGAGTTTCTGTTGAAAGGGTACATTTATCCCTTTCCAAAGAGGAGGAGATTGCAATTTGGCGCTTCTCCATTCCAATTTTATGATTGGCTGCTGGCATCAGAGGTGTCACACAGTGTGGCCCACCTTTTTTTTCCTCTGTGGAACTCATTTGCATAATGGATTTGAATATGTTCTTGTGACACATCTTTGTTTCAGCCACTGCTGCATCCAAAAGGTCCTAATGAATTTTTTTTGGTGGTCCGGCATACAACCCGAATTCTGGAAAAGTTGGGACGTTTTTTTTTTTTTTTTTTTTTGAATAAAATGAAAACTAAAAGACTTTCAAATCACATGAGCCAATATTTTATTCACAATAGAACATAGATAACGTAACATAAATGTTTAAACTGAGAAATTTTACAATTTTATGGACAAAATGAGCTCATTTCAAATTTGATGCCTGCTACACTCTTAAAAAAATATGGACAAACCCAGGGATTGGGTTGTTTTCACCCATTAGTTTTTTTTTTTTTTTTTTTTTTTTTTTTTTAAACTAATTTTGGATTTATTTTTTTAGCCAGAAATATAGTAATATAGTAAAAGGCATGTTTTTGCTCACCCCCAAATAGGGGCAAATTTGTGGGGTATTTTAAGCTGAAACTTGACCAGACCAGAGACTTATATTACATCTTGTGAAAGAGGGCATAATAGGTGCCCTTTAACCCAACCTGCTGGGTTTGTCCATATTTAACCCAACTTGGGTTGATTTAACCCATCATTTTTTAGAGTGTACAGGTCTCAAAGTTGGCACAGGGGCAACAAATGGCTGAAAACACAAGACATTTTGAAAAGATTTAGCTAGGAGAACATCTAGCAACTAATTAAGTTAATTGATCATTTATATTATATTGGCTATAAAGGGATGTCTTAGAGAGGCAGAGTCTCTCAGAAGTAAAGATGGGCAGAGGCTCTCCAATCTGTAAAAGAGTACATAAAAAGAAATAAAAAACAATAAAAACAATGTTCCTCAATGTCAAATTGCAAAGGCTTTGCAAATCTCATCATCTACAGTGCATAACATCATCAAAAGATTCAGAGAAACTGTGCGTAAGAGACAGGGCCGTGGATGCCCGTGTTTTTTGGGCCCTCAGACAATACTGCATCACTCATCGGCATGATTGTGTCAATGACATTACTAAATGGGCCCAGGAATACTTCCAGAAAACACTGTCAGTAAACACAATCTGCCGTGCCATCTGCAGATGCCAATTAAAGCTCTATCATGCAAAAAGGAAGCCATATGTGAACATGGTCCAGAAGCACATCGTGTCCTGTGGGCCAAGGCTCATTTAAAATGGACTGTTTCAAAGTGGAAAAGTGTTCTTTGGTCAGACAAGTCCAAATTTAACATTCTTGTTGGAAATCATGGACGCCGTGTCCTCCGGGCTAAAGAGGAGGGAGAACTTCCTGCGTGTCATCAGCATTCAGTTCAAAAGCCAACATCTGATGGTATGGGGGTGGATAAGGGCATACGATATGGGCAGCCTGCATGTTTTGGAAGGCACTATGAATGCTGAAAGGTATATAAAGGTTTTAGACCAACATTAAATGAAAAATATGTCAAAGACAACCATGAACTTTTCAGCAGCTGGAAATCTATATCAGGCAAGAATGGGTCCAAATTCCAAAACCAAAACTCCAGAAACCCATAACCTCGATGCCCAGACGTCTTCAAACTGTTTTGAAAACAAGAGGAGATGCTACACCATGGTAAACATACCCTCATCCCAACTATTTTGAGACCTGTAGCAGGCATCAAATTTGAAATGAGCTCATTTTGTGTATAAAATTGTAAAATTTCTCAGTTTAAACATTTATGTTATCTATGTTCTATTGTGAGTAAAATATTGGCTCATGTGATTTGAAAGTCTTTTAGTTTTCATTTTATTCAAAAACGTCCCAACTTTTCAGGAATTTGTGTTGTAAAACTGGGCCCTGGAATGTGCTTTCACTTTTTTGGGGGTTGAAGGCCTCTCCTTTCTTTGGCCAAACAAAAGCAACATCCACATGGCTACACAGCTCCAGTTTCATTTTACCAGACCACACAACAGACTTCCAAAACTCATCCCCATCTTTTAAATAGTCATGGGCAAACTTCAGTCTGGCTTTGTATGGCTATGTGAGCAATGGATTTTTCTTTGTGCATTGATCTAGAAGTTCTCCACAATGAAGATCCCACACAACAGTCTTCCTTGAAACTTTAAGTCTAGGAGAGGCCAGTTTAGCAACATCATCATTGCAGAGAATCATCTTTGCAGAGATTTGGGGGTTCTTGTTGACATTTCTGATTTTTTTTTTTTTTTTTTTTTTTTTTCCTACAAAATTTTAGATATCTCTTTTAGATATCTCCTGAATCAAATAATAATTTTGACCACCTGGATTTTTTAATATATTTGTTACACAGCAATCTTGAAGATTTTTTTTGAACAATCCACAATCCACCAAATGGGGCTCAATTTAATTTATATTTTACTCTGTAAAGTTTTATGAATTAAGTAAATATTGTTCCATATCTCCTTAAAATCTAATAATTGTGTCACATTTTACTATTGGCTGTTTCAACAAACACATCTTCCACCTACTAAAGCCAAAAGTATACTTCACTTTTTACGTGTATGCGAGGGTCAGCGTACAGTGTGCGTGACATGAATTTCAGCATCAGAAGAGTACGTGCACCGCCGGATTTTTGTAACAGCGCGTGCTTGTATGCGCAGGTCGCACATGCGCATTTAATTTTTTTTTTTTTGCAGCAATTAGTTTATCCACAAGATGGCAACCGTGCCCTGGAGGCCAATGTTCCCTGTAATTTTTTTCTTGCTGAGCAAAACTTTTCTCTGTTGAGCGCACATTTTGGCCACCTGAGCAAAAACATACTTTATATCAGACCTGTACAACGAACGTAAACACACACAAAAAAAATGGTTTTATCATACAACTGTAACATTTAACTTTAATGTGCCGTTTCTATTTTATTTGACCCTTGATGTAACTTAGTGATTTATTAAATAATATGTTTGAAAACAAGCAGTTCAGTCACTAAATTAAGCATATTTTAGGTTACCTGAGATTTTTTCACATTGCTGTATTAACTGTACCAGTCTTTACCAAGAAATTCTATTAAAAAATAATTTCTGTCCTCCTGCAGGACAGTTCAATTCTTTATAATAATATAATATGAGCAGTTTCAATGATGGTTTGGGACAACCATAATGTGTTTTTGTACAGTCAATTATTAGCAACAGACAGTGTTAAACTCATGTTTAAATTACATGTTTATTGCTTATGAATTTCCCAGATTTTATATACCAGGAGGTTAAGATTTTTCGTGGCAAGGAGCCCTAAACAATCCCCTTGTGAGATAAATTTTTTATTAGGCTTACATTATAATATAATAAAATATAATATAATATTTAAATATTTAAACTGATAGGCTATACAGTATTATATCAGTTTAAATGCTTCCATTTGTTTTTTTATATATTATATAGTGAAAACAAACTGAAGCACTTAAACAGATCAAAGTGATGGGAAAGCAAATGTGTAGAGAAAAAAAAATGTTAATAATCCAAAGCATACAACCTTATTTGTAAAGCATGGTGGAGGTGGTTTCATGGCATTGACATGCATGGCTGTCTCTGGAACAGGCTCACTCATTATTGATGACTTAATGAATCATGGCAGCAGCAGAATTAATTCAGAAGTTTACAAAAGCATCTTGTCTACCAATGGTTGGTTGCCAGTTCAAGAAAACACCACCAGACTCCACCAGAGACACTGAGAGTATGTTGATGTTTATGGGTCGCATACTCACTGCTTTGATTTCATGCACGGGATTTGTACTAAATACTAGCTTTTCAACTTGTACATTTGCTTTAAGTTAAATGGTTCCAATACTTATGCTGACATTAGAGGGATGAAACTCTGAAAGTGCTCTTCGTAGTTGAAAACATGCATGTTAAAACAGCCAATAATAAAATGACAATCTGTACTTTTGCCTCATATTCATCTTTTAAGCATATTTACAAATGTCATGATGGCACAGTAAATGAGCAGTTTTGTTCTTACTGTCCCAATACTTAGAGGGTACTGTATATAAAAAAATCTTATATATTATTAAATATATAAAATATATAAATTTGTTTCAAACTGTTGATTTAAAAATCTGGTATTGGGTAATCTTCCTCCTAACTGAATATTTAAGTGAAAAGTTACAATTTAGTTTTTCATATATGTTGGCAACCCTTATTCATATATGTTGGCAACCCTTATTTACACATGCAGAGGGATGGCTATTGAATTTGGTCTCACTACTTTGCATTGGGCCATAAGTTCCACTTTTTTGAAGGTGTCATGTCAGTCTAAAAGTAGATCAAGTTTAAAAATCGCACAATTTTGTTAGATCTTTGATTGTACTATGTAGATTATATCTGAAAACTTTTTTTTTTTTTTTTTTTTATACATGTCTGTCTCTTACAGTAATGTTGTAGAGAAGTGTGTGATTCATTCGTCCCGTGCAGAGAGGGCCCTGCTCATCGATGAAGTCTGCTGTCAGAAGGATGGCCCTCACAGCGCCCTCTACACCATGATGAAGGACCAGTATGCAAATTATGTGGTGCAAAGGATGATTGACATGGCTGAGCCTGCCCAGCGCAAGATCATCATGCACAAGGTATAAGTACAGAATGCTTTGTCACATCAGTAAAATAATTAAAGGAATGATTTAGGGCTGTCACAATTCCTCGATTAAATTTGAGTACTCTATTTTAAAAAATATTCGATTGCAATTTTTCCGTTGAGTAACCTGCAAAATACCGGAAGTGGTGCACAATGCATTAAAATCATTTAAAAGCCATTGTAGTACGATCAAAGTTCGTAGGGAAGGAAGAGGACAGGGTCGGCGTTTAACTGCTGACTGAGCTTTATTCAATAAATCAAAAATGTCCAACAGAAAGACTGTGCAACGCACAACAACAAAATAATTAATCCACAAAGGCCTTCACTTCAGTATTGTTGTCGTGAGCAGCGTCTCAGTCAGCAGTTCCCCTCTCTCTCCCACACTCCTGCTTCTCGCGGCATTTTATCCTGTCTCCGTGCTCATCACTGGAATGAGAAACAGGTGTTCGTGATTTACATTTAACGCACTCACTCACCATGCGTCTCCTGACGCTCTCTCCCGTTGCAGACCTCGCTGAACCACGCCCCCCTCGCCACATACCCCCACCGCCTGACTCAGGCCGGGGAGCTGTCCTTTTTGGTCTTGGGGCACGGACAGGTCGCAATCGCTGCTGTCTTATAAATTTGGGGACGCACCTGTCCATGCCCCAAGTGGAAGCCCAGATACCTTACTTCCACGCGCCCAATCGCACACTTCTTCGGGTTGGCTGTGAGCTCGGCCCTTCTCAGCGATCTCAGGACGGCCCTCAAATGCTGCATATGCCGCTGCCAGTCATTACTGAAGATAATAATATCATCCAGATAGGCAGCAGCATATGCACCATGGGGCCGCAAAATTTTATCCATGAGACGCTGAAAGGTAGTCGGTGCCCCAAACAGCCCGAACGGAAGTGTAACGAATTGGTGTAATCCGAACGGCGTCGTGAAAGCTGTCTTTTCTTTGGATAATGGCAACAAGGGGATCTGCCAGTATCCCTTTGTTAAGTCCAGTGTCGAATAAAATCGAGCCGTACCGAGCCGGTCAAGCAATTCGTCCACCCGCGGCATTGGATATGCGTCGAACTTCGACACTGCGTTCACCTTGCGATAATCCACACAGAACCGCACTGAGCCGTCCATTTTGGTAACCAAAACTATCGGGCTCACCCAGTTACTGCTGGATTCTTCTATTACTCCCATTTCAAGCATTGCCCCTAATTCTGCCTGAACTACCTTTTTCTTATGTTCAGGTAATCTATATGGCTGGCTGCGAATGACCACGCCCGGCTCTGTCTCGATGTGGTGCTGAATGAGATCCGTACGACCCAGTAGGGGAGAGAACACGTCAGCAAACTCTGCTTGTAATTTAGATAAATCAGTGAGCTGGGAGGGTGAGAGGTGATCTCCCCCTGGGGCCAAAGTGAGGGATTGTTTTTTTACATTCGCCTCTGGTCCGAGATAATCCTCTCCGCTAATCACCGTCGCCAACATCACTGATTCTGCCTCATTCCATTTTTTAAGGAGATTGAGGTGGTAAATTTGACGTGCTCCTCTCCTATCGGAACGTATCACCTCATATCGAGCTCACCAACTTGCCGTGTAACCTCAAACGGTCCTTGCCACTTTGCAAGTAATTTTGAACTTGAAGTGGGGAGCAATACAAGCACTTTATCTCCCGGTGAAAATTTGCGTAAATTAGTCCCCCTGTCATACAGCTGGCTCTGTCTGTGCTGGGCTTGCAACAAATTCTCCATAGATAGCCGCCCCAAAGTGTGGAGTTTTGTTCTCAAGTCCAGCACATACTGAATTTCGTTTTTTGGCCTGAGATGGTCCATCCTCCCAAGTCTCTCTTAGGACGTCCAGTACCTCGCGGGGGTGCCGTCCGAAGGAAAGCTCGAAGGGGGAAAATCCCGTGGAGCATTAATGGGAGAGGGCGCAAAGGCGCTTTTGGGGTGGCCGGTGGATTTACCAACTGTCATTCACGACAAGACGCACACAACCTGGCCGCCGTTTGTCCTAGATGTCCAGCCATTGGATTAGAATGAGCCGCTTGGAAAAGCATTTCCCTGCGGCTCTTTGGAACTAACAATTGGGTTGTATCCTCCTTTGTCTGAGTGTCTTGGGTCACTCGATACAACCTTTTATGATCGCAAAATATGGATAAGAAAGCAGACGTCCAGGTTGGAGAGGCTGACCATCGATGGTACTGACCTTTTCAAACGCATGTTTTAGCGTCTCGTCGTGAGACTGCTCCAGGGGAAAATCATCGCGGTCCGAAAGAATAAGTCTTCTGATTTCACTCTGTTCCCCTGAAGCTGAACTCACTGGTCCCTGATCAGTCTCTCCCACCTGCACTTGCACATCCTTATCCAGCGACTTTTTCTTAATGCTATTGTGAATTCACAAAGGCTGCGATTCGGTTAAATATATGTGCTGCGTATTTAATATATATATATGTGCTTTATTTATTTACATGTGTGTAGGTTATGTTCTTGTTCAAGAAATTACAGTGGCTGTAGCATTTCTATCGTAAAGAAGTGGACAAATATTACAGATTAAGTGGACATTTCAATTGTCATTTGGACAACATTAAACAAGAATTTGAGGTGCTGTAATGTGTAACAACACCAGGCTGTTGGCGCCCTCTGCAGGCATTTGTTATAATACATAATGTACATAAGATAATTTATATTATGCATATTATGTATTTTAAGTGTTTTTCTTGATACTTTATTTAAAGGTGCCCTAGAATCAAAAATTGAATTTACCTTGGCATAGTTGAATAACAAGAGTTCAGTACATGAAAAAGACATACATCGAGTTTCAAACTCCATTGCTTCCTCCTCCTTGTGTAAATCTCATTGGTTTAAAAGACCTCCGAAAACAGGCGAATCTCAACATAACACCGACTGTTACGTAACAGTCGGGATCATTAATATGTACGCCCCCAATATTTGCATATACCAGCTCATGTTCAAGGCATCACACAAGGGCAGCCAGTATTAACGTCTGGATCTGTGCACAGCTGAATCATCAGACTAGGTAAGCAAGCAAGAACAATAGCGAAAAATGGCAGATGAAGCGATAATAACTGACATGATCCATGATTACATGATATTTTTAGTGATATTTGTGAATTGTCTTTATAAATGTTTCGTTAGCATGTTGCTAATGTACTGTTAAATGTGGTTAAAGTTACCATCGTTTTTTACTGTATTCACGGAGACAAGAGAGCCCTCGCTATTTTCATTTTTAAACACTTGCAGTCTGTATAATGCATAAACACATCTTCATTCTTTATAAATCTCTCCAACAGTGTGTAATGTTAGCTTTAGCCACGGAGCATAGCCTCAAACTCATTCAGAATCAAATAAATAAATACCAAATAAATACTATACTCATGCATGCATGAAGTATGCATGACGAACATCTTGTAAAGATCCATTTGAGGATTAAAAAAAATATATGGGGTATTTTGAGCTGAAACATCTCAGACACATTCAGGGGACACCTTAGACTTATATTACATCTTGTAAAAACTGGTTCTAGGGCACCTTTAAACCAAATATTATTGCCTCATTATTGTTATATATGTGTTTTAAGTCATTTTAAAGGCTTAGGTCTTTGCTTAGGTTTATTTTTATTACCACAAAAAATGTCAATTACTTGAATAATCATCAAAATAATCGATGATTACTCGATCACCAAAATAATCATTAGTGACAGCTCTAGAATAATGACATGTATTAATCACTTTTAAAGAATTCATGTTGTCAATTCCAGATTCGGCCCCATATTGCCACTCTCCGTAAATATACATATGGAAAACACATCCTGGCTAAGTTGGAGAAGTACTACATGAAGAGTGGATCAGACCTAGGCCCCATTGGGGGCCCCACCAATGGCCTAATTTAGGGGCCTGACACCCAAGCCCTCGCACCTTTCCCTCAAAACCACATTTGTTATGGGCATCTCCTCCACCGTGGAGTTCTCTGTCATAGCCTTTAGGGATTTTACCAAAAAAATGAAAGGAAAAGAAGTGGACTTCACCTAAGAACGCTGAGACGTCTGACCAGTGCCCTGATGCAGTCTCTGTTGCACCCCCCCCCCCTCAACACACCAGAGAATGCATGGTCTGTAAGCTGTTTCCTGGGTAAAGCACAACACTCTTGTTTATGATGGAATTGATGTAACTGACTGTTTCCTTTTGTTTTCTAGTAAATATCTTGTACATTTTTTTTTAACTTGTACATTCTCTGTAGAAAAAGAAATGTTTGCTGAAAATTTACAGTTCTTACAATTTACACCAGCAAGTGACTTTATAAGGCCAAACTGAGTGATCCTTTTTAATTATTTTCCTTTTCTATTTTTGTTTTTATATCCAGACTTCTTAATGGCACAGTTAAGAAGTGTGGTACGTTTAAGCCCTGTTTTAGCGCTATGGTGCACAACCCAAAGCTGCTGATGAAAAATAATGAACCAGTCAGATTGATCTTCAAGAAATTTGCTAGTAGACAAGTCTGCCATGCCATTAAGTTAGTTGGATTAAGATATCCAGTAACAATTATAGAGCCTTGCTGCCTAGAGTTTGCTGCCTTCAAATGCAAATGGGAGTGGTATCATTCGGAAGTGGTTTGACGTGGATGCACTTGTCATCTCTTTTCTTTCCCTCCCTCATGTGCATTTTACTAACTGCTCCATCTTTTTGTGTGTTTTTTTTTTTTTTTTTTTTTTTTTTTTAAGAGCATGCATGTGGTTGCAATATTCTCTTCATCCCACTGACCAAGTCTGTTCCACACAGCTATTGTCTCGGTTCACTATTGTGTTTAGAATCATGTCTAAGGACACCAGGTCTCTTGCCATTTTACACATCTCTGAGACCGATACCCTGGTAGACAGATGAAACCTGGAATAATTTTTCTATTTGGGGGTGTGTTGGAGATATGTGAGGCATGAAGGGTTGGGGAGATTTGGCATGCTTTGTCTGGATTTAATGTTTTAAAAGAATGATTTTTGTCATGTTTGTGGAACATCTGTCTATCGAGTAGTTTTTTTTGAACACTGCCCTAGAAACATATGGTTATGTACTGATTATCATCTCTTTACATTGTAATAGCTTAGGCAAAATGTATAGCATCTTTATGTACAAGTAAATATTAAATCGTTGCTGTTTTTCGGTGTGGGGGGAGACGGTGCTTGAGATTTAGATGGGCAAAGTCGAGAGGTGAGTGGGCGACGGTCCCTGTTCTTGGTGTCATCCCAGGATGTTTGGCTTCAGAACTAGAATAACAGAATTGATTTCATTCAACGTGAGATGTTGTGGGGTCGGGTCAAATGTGCGGTGTTCATCGGTGTAAATTGAGAATGTGCAGGAGTATACTTTTTCAGAGAATGGACATGGGGCTGCCGTCTTCTGCTGCACATTTTTTCTGTATGGCTTATATATTAATGGATTTCGTTCTTTTGCTTCATATGAATAAATGTAGAATACATGTAGTATATGTGGAGTTAAGTGTAAGTTTATTAGTTGAAAAGAAGAAAAAAAATCTAGTTGTAATGTTGGACAGGCTAAATTGCGTATTGATTTGCTTTTATCTTGTCTGTACAGTTGTACATTTGTAAACGTTAATGCTGTAAATGGAATGTCTTTTACACTTTTTGGGAAAGATAAAATTAGCAAAATGTGCATTTTGATGTGTGAATATTCATCACTCCTTTCCCTTTGAATATAATGTATACAGTTTTCTTTGAACAAGGATTATTTAAAAAAAAAAAAAAAAAAAGTAAAAAAAAAAAAAAAAACTTTTTATGCATCAATCTCAAGATGGTTTTGTTTTTAATCAGTTTTTGGAAAAGGTCAGCCTCTTTATGTACCTGGAGCAGTGACACCTTCTGTTGACATTGTCATTTTGACTTGTGGCAGTTGAATAAAATAATTAAAAAATTAATGAATTTAAAAAAAACAAAAAAAAAAAACAAAAAAAAAAAAAACATGGGGCTGTCTTTGGTTCTACCTGCTACCATGGAAATTTCACAAGACACAAGAATTATTTTTGTATAAAGAAGTGCTGTATTTTGGAACAGCCACTAACTTGTAAGCAAAATAATTGTAAGATATTGTCAATTATATAAATATGAACATATGAGTTTTGTCACACTGTCAAAGTCATGTACATTTTCAGGTGGCCTTATGTACATTTCCAGATGTTAGATGAAGAAAACATTTTTTTTTTTTTGGGGGGGGGGGGGGGGGGGTCGCAGAATTGTGGCTATGTATGATTAAACTGTTCTTCTAACATTTGATTTTGTTGTCTGAAGCTTTTATTATTCACTCTGAAAATGTCTGGTAACCATGGTTCCCTGAGAACAGGGAACGAGACTCTGCGTTTACCGCTATGGTGAACCGTCACTCGTGACAGGTGTTTGAAATGCCAAGAATCACACCACTCCAATCTTATTGGCCGGCGACAGCCTATGACGTCATTATGGCGCGAACCGTGGCGTATAAAGAGAGAGCCTGAGGAAGCATTCAACACCTACTCGTCTTTGAGGGACTTTTCAGCAGGCAACCCGAAGCATGGCAGTGTAACGCAGAGTCTCGTTCCCTGTTCTCAGGGAACCATGGTTACATACGTAACCTGAGACGTTCCCTTTCAAAAGTGAACTCAACTCTGCGTTTACCGCTGTGGGGAACGATATACCCACACCGCCATGCTGGAGCAGAGTACATGACAAATGTCTGGACAATATGTATATATATATATATATATATATATATATATATATATATGGGAGGTGAAAGAAGAAGAGGAGAGGGTAGATATAAATCACCCTTTAAATAGCTGGGGGATCGATTACAAATGCAACGGTGTTTACAATCGATCACCCATTACTCTCGCTTCTTCCTCCTCCCGTCTGTCTGGCTCAGATCCAAATCTGAATGGCTAGGGGTTTTTCCATGCCCTCCCAATCTCAAACGCGGAGATCAGAAGAGAATGGAAAGTTTATGGAAGCTGCAACATTCATGGACAGAAAGGCCGTCTGTGCGCGGACCCTTTCTTAACACGCCCTCACAGCAGCTGCAGCACGTCCCAAAAACACAGCAGCTCCATATACCCAGCAGCCAGAGGAGCGCTCGCTATCAGACGCGGTGACGTCAAACACGGAAGAGTGTCAATCGAGAACGGAGCGTCCCGATAGGAGAGACGCTCACAGTGAACAACAGACAAACACACAGACGGCGCCCTCAAGCACCGTCTATGTGTTCGCTCCTCTCCAGACAGAAAAACGCCAGAAACATGTAAATCAAGTGTCAAACCCCTGGGACACGGATGAACACATTCTCCTGAACGTTTGCAGACATAAATGGAGTAATTCCTTACCGGTGTTATGAAACAATAGCATGAATAAGACAGTCCCGAAAAGACGAGAAGATGTTGACTGCTTCCTCAGGCGCTCCCTTTATATGTCACGGTTCGCACCGTAATGGCGTCATAGGCTGTCACCGGCCAATAGGATTGGAGTGGTGTGATTCTTGGCATTTCGAACACCTGTCACGAGTGACAGTTCCCCATAGCGGTAAACGCAGAGTTGAGTTCCCTTTCGAAAGGGAACACTATACTCACTGCACTCACTATACTCACTCATTGACAGCTGAAAGGAATATTCTTTGTTAAATATTCTTCATTTAAATGTAGCATGCTTTTGATTATCACACAATGTATGTCCCTATTTGGTAACACTTTACTTGAAGGGGTGTGCATAAGACTGACATGACACCTTCATAATTATGACATGGCACATGTCATGAATATGAAGGAGGTTTTATGCATGTTTATGACAACTGTCATTAAGTGTCATTTGCTCAATTGTGTCATTTTTAATGCAAAGATGACATTGTTTGAGATGTCCGAGTTATGACAACTTGACATAAACCAATACATCATAACCTGTCAGTGTCTTTGTCATGACAACTTGACATTATTTAGCTTCATGGGTTAACATTACATTAAACTGTCATGTGGTTGGTTTTGACATTGGCTGTCATGAGGCCATTATAATAGTGTCATAAATATGTATCTTGACCTCAAGTACAGTGGTACAAATTGAACTTGTCATTAAAATGTCATTAAGTGACAATACTCTGACAAATAATTTTATAACAGCGTCATGAATATTTTTCATTTCATTTTTTTTAAGTTTCCTCCAACAGAAGGTCAGATAATAGACCATTTCAAACTTCTTAAAAAAATGACACTGTTATAAAATAATGGTAACACTTTATTTTAGGGTCTTTTAACTAGTTGCTTATTACTATTAGCATGCATA
Organism: Ancherythroculter nigrocauda; assembly: GCA_036281575.1. Taxonomy (NCBI): domain Eukaryota; kingdom Metazoa; phylum Chordata; class Actinopteri; order Cypriniformes; family Xenocyprididae; genus Ancherythroculter; species Ancherythroculter nigrocauda. The sequence goes on along the minus strand of VTFQ01000014.1, from coordinate 17,345,710 downwards.
TTACTAGAATATTGACTATTTATTAATAATTATTAAGCACATATTAATGCCTTATTATGCATGACCTTATTCTAGATTCTTAATCCTACCCAATACCTAAACTTAACAATTAACTATATTTAGAAGCAGTAAATTAGGAGTTTATTGACAGAAAAGTCATAGTTAATAGTTTATATATGCGTTTCCTATACTGAAGTGCTACCAAAATAATGTAATGTAAAGTTAATGTTAAAAACCAAAGTAGTTTAAGTTTGATAATTACTCTGCTATGTCATGTTTATGACAGGTTATGTTGTCTTGGTAATGTCAAGTTGTCATGACAAAGACATCACAAACAATGTCATCTTTGCATTAAAAATGACAATTGAGTGAATGACACTTAATGACAGTTGTCATAAACATGCATAAACCTCCTTCATATTCATGACACGTGTCATGTCATGATTATGAAGGTGTCATGTCAGTCTTATGCACACCCCTTCAAGTAAAGTGTTACCTAATATTTTAAATCAGATTTATAAATATTTACCATACAGATTGTAGCGAAAATTAACTCAAAGGGGAAATATTAATAATTATTCATAACTCATTGTGATTATTAATTATGATTAATTATGAATATGCAAATCCGTTAATCAGATTAACTGGACATAGCTACATTCAAATTAATATTACAATCAGTTAGCCTGTTCGTCCAGTGAATGCTCAGTGTTGATTGTTTATTAATTCTTAGAAATGTTAATTTCCAAGTTATGGAAAAATAATATTTCTTATTGTACTGTACTACTCAGAGCACGTAGTCCGGATCTATCACTTAAGAGGCAATTCATTAGCAGACGGAGTCAGAACCAAACATGTCTTGTGCACAATCTTTATTAACTAACTCACAAACACATAACTAAACTAACAAACACGTAACATAACATACACAAGTCAGAATGAGTAATGATAGAGTTGAACCGGAAGAGATGCTGTTACTAGAGCAACATGAAATGTCAAAGGCAATCTGGAAAGGACTCATCAGTTTCTTTTAGCAATAGCAAAGGTAAGTCTTTACAAATCAATACTAAATCGCTGTTTAGCATTAAAATGTACGATACTTGCAAGATGCCTTTAGGCTGAGGAGCGTCGGATCTGCAGGTTGAGGATAACTCTTGAGGTTATCGTCTGAAGTTGTTGCCCGTCTGTTGGGTGATGAGCACATGGCTGGGTGTTGTAGGCCAGGGGCCTACCAGCCTTGCGGCCGGGCCTAGAGAGGCCGGCCGCAAGGAGACCTGTTCGGTCGTCCAGAAGCAAGGAAGAAGAGAGGGAGTGGCACTGTTCGCTGGTTTTTAACCTCTGGTCAAAGTCACACCTCTCAGTTGTTGACCGGACCAATGAAGATGTTGTAATTCTGGGTGGCAATACCCCTCCTGTCAGGGCTTTTACAACCCAGAAAGATTAACAAGCTGAGTTCTTGAATCAGAACTATTAAAGATTCTTTTAATACTGATGTGTTGCACAGGTATGGATGTACCGCATACACAAGCATTTAAATCTTCCCGCTACGAACGTATAGACACTAAACATGGCATGATTACAGTTACCGTGCAGGTCATAACATTTAACAATCATCAAACATGTAAATACAATGAGTACAATACAACATCAGTAATAATGGATACCATTTCCTGAGAAGGATTCATTTATAGCACAGTCTGTCTATACATTAATGCCATAGAGTCTGTGTTCTGTGTGGAAAATGCAGGGAAGATGCAGATTTTCTGTGTCTCTACTCTGCTCTCCATGCAGCAACCACATTCCTCAGCGCAATAAACTTGTAACTGAAAACTTCCCGGGGGATGGGGACAGACTCCAGAGTGAGCTTAAAACTATTGGTTAACTAACTAATAATTGTGTCTGATTTGCCTCAGTCATTACAAGATCGTTTTTGCGTTGTGCATGCAACCCCTTTAGCCTCAAGTACCTTATTGCTTTTATAAACTGTTACCACACAATACAATTATGGTAACACTTTACAATAAGGCTCATTAGTTAAACATTAGTTAATGTATTAACTAACATGAACTAATCAGGAGCAATACATTTGTTACTGTATTATATAACCGTTAACATTAGTTAATGAAAATACAGTTGTGCATTGTTTGTTCATGTTAGTTCACTGAATTAACTACCGTTAACAAGATTTTAATAATGTATTAGTAAATGTTGAAATTAACATTAACAAAGATTAATAAATGTTGTATAAGTGCAGTTCATTATTAGTTCATGTTAACCAATGTACTTAACTAATGTTAACTAATGAACCTTACTGCATAGTGTTACCGAAACCTGCAATTGCAGTTATTTGCGCAGTTATCTTTACATGGGTTGTGCATCAGCACGGCTCCTCAGCGCGGATGAATCTAATGTTTTAACGAGATTGTGTGGCTGTCAGTCACCGCACCAGTGGATACTGTACCTCAAAATCACAGATTGTAGTCTTGGAAGTATTCCAAAACAAGCAGTTATTTACGCAGTTATCTTTACGTGGGTTGTGCATCGGCACGGCTCCTTAGCACGGATTATCGCGGAAATCTAATGTTTTGACGAGATTGTGTGGCTGTCAGTCACCGCACCAGTGGATACTGTACTTCAAAATCACAGATTGTAGTCTTGGAAATATTCCAAAATAAGAATTTTCACTGGAAAATGTCATCTGAACAAGTAACAAATCTGCCACTTTTGTTCTGACCAACTGAGGAAAAAGCATTATAATAAATCGCACTACCAATGGTAAATAAATCTAACAATCACTTAGCTCATATCACATCAAACCGTGCAAATTATTATTGTTATACTTTGTTCTAAAATTGTTAATGTTAACAACATTAGCATTGCGTGACTTCGTGTATTTAGTGTGTATTAGCGTTACCTGTAGATTTCAATTTCTGTACGGTTTAATCTCTTAACATTAATTTGTCATACCATACAATCCGGCATCAAAATAAGTTTAATTATTCCAGCTGCTGTGATCTGTCACCTGCAGTATCCTCACATTCAATATAGCCTACTAGCTGGGACTCCTTTATGTAAACAGACGTGACGTAATGATACAAAGACGGCTGCATGATCGAATTTCCCACAGAAACCTACCAGTACCACTCGAATTAGAAAACATTATTACAAGCTTACCATTGTGAATCAGGCTAAGGTAAGGAGATAGTTTTGAACACTGGCTGGTTATGTACTTGCTTAATTTTTTTGGGATAATTTTTAACCAAAAAACGTTATGGACTGCAGCTTTAATATGTTACTTTTGGAATCAAATCATTAAATACCATGTTCCTAACATGCCACATCTGACTCATACGGAGCTCAAATGAAGACAAACTTTTTGCATGCACTGTCGTTTATTTTTTATATACAAAATATATTTCCTCACACATATAGATGATTCTGCCTAAAATTCAAAAACTTTTAAATAATATTCCCTCTGCACTTATGTGGCCTTTCACACAAATCAATTTATCCTCCATGTGAGAAGACAACTTTGGGCCTGTCCCAATACCCAGACTTGCGGTCTTTGCTCTTGACCACTTTGTCTATTTACATAATGTATTCATGTGTATGCAGAACTTCTGTTTAGCCAATGGGACACGCTAAATCAGGGGTTCTCAATTCTGGCCCTTGAAGTCCAGCCACTGAATCACTTTCACCCTGTTCTTCTTCATATAGATGCAAAATCCTCACCTTTCAGTGAGAACTCACCTTTTTGAAATGACTATGTCTATAATGGGTAATATTTTCTGTATTTGAGGTCTGAGATGTGGCAAACAGTATTGCCATCTAATCAGCCAATATTGTCTTAAATATCCTGCATAGCACTTCGTCTTTTATAACATGAGATTTTAACCAAATGTTGATTTTGGTAAAATGTTTTTTTTTCATGAAAAAAGCTTTAAATTATGGCATTTTTTTGTATGATCCCATACAGTAGTTAAATACATGGCAATATTTACATATTACCTGACAGTTTATTTGGAAACACTTTACAATAAGGTTCATAATGTATTAACTATCGTGAACTATCCATGAGCACTACATTTGTTACTGTATTTGTAAATCTTTGTTAACGTAAATAAAAATACAGCAGTTCACTGTTCATGTTAGCAGTTCACAGTGCATTAACTAATGTTAACAAATACAACTCTTGATTTTAATAATGTCTTAGTAAATGCTGGAATTAACATTAACAAAGATTAAGAAGTGCAGTTCATTGTTAGTTTATATTAAATAGTTAATATAGAGTGTTACCTTTTATTTTAATAAACATCAAAAATCTAAAAGGTTTGCATTATACCTGACACCTAGATGAACACTTTAGAGTTGGTTTTGTGACTGTAAATCATTCTCTTTAAATGCTATTGAAGGTAGAAACGTGAATACCAATGTCGTAACTTTAGAGACGGTCCCTAAAATATCGAATATCAAACGTTCAGCGTCAAACTATGCCAGTATCTGCTTTCTTGGAGCCTATATAGTATAACCTACATCACAAATGAGGTGCGAGCTTGGTCTTTTATATCACTGTACGAGTCCATTAAGCTATGTTAAGTGTTTTATATGTCCTGATGGCAGGGGAAGCCTAGTATTACAACACAGCGCTACAACATAAAGTTAAGGAAACTAAACAACAGAGAAAAATATATGTCTACCTCAGATTTAACATTTGATCTATACATCAGCTTCGGAGAATGTTATAATCTCGTTCACTGGAGAGAAAGCCGCTTACATGTAGACTAAACAGGGACAGTAAGCTTAAAGGCACTGAATTAAACATAAATGCAGCTTTTGTCTTTATCAGCTTTTCTGCATTTATACTGGCCCTGATTATCATCACACATTCACTTACCACTTGCTCCATTTCTGTAAATCTGGTTTTATGAATAAATGAGGACTTACTAGCCTTTACTCTGGTCTTCATAAACAGCCGCTAGCGGCACCTGCTGGTGAAGTCGACTAACAGTAGCTGGAGATCATGCATCGGCACTCTACTGCTTTTCCTGCAGTTCCCGGATGTGAAATGTTGAATTTTCTGCCGAATTTGAACCACTGAATTTGTGGAAGCGAATTTGTAAAGCGAAATAAAATGGACTGAAAATTGCTAGTCGAATTTTATAGGTTGTATTTTTAAACAGAATGAATATTTTGTAAGTGAAATCTGAAAGGTGAATATAAATTATTGAATTTTTAATAAAGAAAATGTGTGTGAAATATTTTTAATTGAAATTCACAGCTTAAATATACGACCATGCTGAATTTCAGCCCATAAAGATGCAAGCCTTAAAAATACAATGCATCAAAATGCAAGCACAGCTAATGTAATGCATTTTTTTTTTTTTTTTTCAATTAATGCAATTCAACAAGCTTTTTATTTCAAAAACATTTGGCATTAATTTACTTCCATAAAATAGTCACCCCAGTTTGGCTTTCTACTTCTTTAGATAACTGCAATGAACTTGCATGCCGATTTTCATCAGAAGACGCTCTTGTCATCAAGGTGTTAACTTCCGTGGACGACCTGGACATTTCTGTAGCATGGTTGCAGTTCCATCTTTTTTAAATGTTTGTACCACTTTTGCTACAGTGTTCTGACTGATAAGTAAAGCTTTGCTGATCTTCTTGTAGCCTTCACATTTCTGGTGTAAAGTAATTATTTTCTTTCTCAGGTCTTGTGACATTTCTCTTCCATGTGGTGCCATTGCTGACAGCATGAAATGGGAAGGGGTTTTAACAACCTTTTATAGTCAACTGTCTGCTGGACACCTGTGTAATGAATATTTAGTCTCACCTGTGGTTGAAGTCTTGTTAAATTAGACATTTGTAGTCTAAAATTTAGCTTTGCTCCAGAGACTTTCAGTGGGGTGTACTCATTTTTGCGTCACCCTAATTTGAGTAAAACTGAAAATTTTGTTTTCTAAGTTATATTACTTTCATGTTATAAGTTAAACAGATGTTATATAAAACTTAGTCTTGTCAATATTTTGGAAATTGTTTTTGTGTTCATTGAGATATTGTTTAAAATGTTACTTTTCAAAGGGGGTGTACTCATTTACGCTAAGCACTGTAGCTGTGATCATAATCGTTATTATTGACATTGGTTTATAAGCAGATCAGAATCAACTCGCAAGAATGTACACAAAGTTTTATTTAACTAAATCATAAACACATAGCTAGACTAAACACACACAGACATACAAATCATGTATACATAGGAAGAGAGAGTGGAAATGAAATTAAACCATAGCATAACGGGAATGTAGCTAAAAAGAGTCATTTAACGAGCTGGAAGAACCATCAGTTTCTCCCTATAAAGCACCTTTGTTAACAAAGGGGTTCACAACTTAATACTAAATCGCCATTTAGTGTTCAAATGTACAATACTTGCAAATGCCTTAGCTGTTGAGGAGTGTCCTGATATGCAGTCTCAGGATAAATTCTTGATGGTGCTGAAGTTGTAATCAATATCTTTTGCGTTGACTGAAGAAATGAGGATGAACTTGCGCTGTTAATTTGACCCTGTTGTCGAGGAAGTTGTGCATGGCTTGAAGTGAATGAGACCTATCAGTACGGCTGTGCTGGCCAGCTGGCCGGGTGAGTTGACCAGCAATCAGTAGAATGAGCAAGAACAAAGGCAGAAGACCAGAAGAGACCAGCACAATCTGCGTGGGGGCTTTTTAAGCTCCACAGTAGTCACACCTTTGAGTTTTGGCTTGACCAATGAGAAAGGTGCAATTTCCCAAGCAGGAAACGTTCCTTTGTTTGAAAATGGACTCATTTGCATGAGGGGAGTAAGCTGGCAGTTTGTGTCCATTTATACTCTGATAAATATAACAAACACACAATGCATTCTGAGAGATGGTGATGTCCACCAAAGTCATTAAATGATGAGTATTTTGATATGAAACATCACCTATTATCTAGTAGTTCCAAATTTTAGGTATGCATAACAATATGCAAAAGAACAATATACACACAGTAATAATAAAATGTACTGGGGAAATGCACGTTCATTCATTTAGACAGATTTGTCAATGAATTAGTGGCGAGGGTTCCATTTCTATGGACTGAAGGTCTGATTCTTTGGCTTGTACTTTTATGAGCAGGCACTATCTCCCAAGTGTCTTTGAAGTGTGTGAGAGAAGCAGAAGGGTGATAGCTCTCCATGGGGGGCGCCAGACATTACAGAGTCTGCATGGGTAAAGGGTTGGAAGACTAACTTTTACAATTGTGTGTTTGATCGATTCAGGTGCTACAACCATTTTCCAGAACTGTAACCTACCTGGAGTCTCTAGAAGTGCAAGGTTTCAGGATCTCAGAGACTTGGGTTAGGTAAAGAATCCTAAAAAATTACCCCCACTTAATAAGAATCACAAGCTGTGAAGTGTTGTAAAATACATGAATACTGTTTTTTATAGGACCAGCATTTTACCACTGTTTGAAGGATTTATCTTCCAGAATCTGGCAGTAAGGTGTGGGAGTTTATTTTTAGTCCATCTCCTATCCTGAAAAGCCGTCTTGCAGATATGGAATAAAAATGATCTCCCAAAACTTACTGCCAGATTCTGAAAGATAAAGATTGTCTTGACCTTTGCTGACATTCAGGGACGCTTTTT